>BMAO01023021.1:0-180168 GCA_019973975.1 Trichonephila clavata | reverse complement strand
GGGCGGGCAGGATTCTAGAGGGCACAAAGACTGACTGATGCCAAGTACATACCCATTGTAAGATCCAGCTTGGGGTCCCAAACCTAAATTTGCAGGGGGCCTAATAGTCTCCGTTACGTCACTGACCAGGGCTCACATCCACATCTTGATTAAAGCAGTGCCGGCCTCGAGTTTGTGATCATTATCACTCTGTTATCACGGTCGTCATTGGGCCTTTAAGTATTCATGCGCGGAAATTTAAAATAAAAGGTTTAGGTACCATCAGGTGATTGTATGCCGCATCAGCCGAGTGATCATGGTAGCGAACTCGTGAATGTTCTTGTTTGTAACGTGTCGCGATAAAGACCCGTAGTGCAGAGGGGTCTTGAGCACCTTAGATCTGCTGAAACTCAGAATCTTCACATTGACGTGGTGTGAAAATTTGTAAGGTAAAATTTGCAAGCTAGCATTTTGTGTTGAATGTAAGCACAGTATCATCGTCCCTTGACAAGTTTTTCAAAATTGCGAGATCAGTCGTTAATAGTCCTCATGTTTCTTTTGCGAGTAACGCTAATAAACTATCAGTCGCTCCTTCATTTGACTTTGGTTTAAAATTACCAATTCTGAGGGCAATACTCCACGATGATTCTCGCCAAAAACTCAAGGGGGAGAGCATTAATTCATTAAATTTTAATATCGTGCAATAAAGAATAGGCTGATCCCATTACATAGGGTGAAGCTGTGATTCGATGAAAAACGTCATGAATTTCAGAGGCGGCGATTGGTGATCTTGGGTTCATATCCTCATTCTAACATAAACTAAATATTTTAAAAAATGAGGGCTATTTTGCGTTAAATAGAATTGCTCCTTGTAGTCTTCACATGGCATAGTGTAGAAATTCGAAGAATGAATCACCAATAATAGAGTCGCTATCTTGCGGAAAGGGGAAATATTTCACTTTTGTTATATATTTCATTGAGGACAGTGTGTGAGTGCAGACATTTTTGATTATATATATATATATATATATATTGTTATTTTTAGATTTGTTTAGAGCATTTTAAGAAAAATATGCTGAAATTAAGAATTGAAAAAGAAATTATTCTTACTAAAATGGGAAAAAATAGGTAAAAATTGACAAAAAAATAGCATAAACACGGCCCATTCTGCACCAAAGGTTTCTGAACAAATTTTCAATTTTTTTTTCAATTTTATGTGTAGCTATATTATTTAATTTTGAAATGACCTTCAGGATAAGAGATATTTTCCTTTTTACAAAAACTAGAGCACTTTATCTCGGTTACTATATGAAAATGCTTAAAAAGACAGTGATTATATTCACATAAGGTAAGGTGTAAATGTTGTAATAAAACAGTGATTGATAAATCTGAAGGTTAAAACACTTCTACTATTATACAGAACATACACAAAAAATTTCATTCAATTATTTTCAAAACTTTTTTAGTTAGCTTTGAGTATTTAAAAAAAAACACATTTGGAGTAAAACGCGTTTTAATGTGTGGCATCTTGCTTAAAGTAATGGCATCTGCTTTTACTAAAACACTTGTAGTTTTTGTTCTCGTGAACGGAAAATGATAAACTTGGTATTTTTTTAAAGCTAATAAGATGGTCCCTAAAATAAAATCATAAAAAATTTGTCAATTTTTGGCAAAATTCACAGTTTTAGGGTATTCGGATACCTTAAGCAACGCAATGGCTTTTGGCGACGGATCTACTAATTTTCAGTAAGCCGAATGAAGAAAAATCGTTTTTTTTTACGATCTAGAGACAAAAAACGGTTGCCTGACAGCTATTTTTAAAAGCCTGTTTCATTTGTCCTTGTTTTCCTATATTTGGATTCTTATTTTCATGAGTGAGGGAATGTTTATTAGAGTCCTTTTACACAAAGCAACACGATGGCTACTGGTGACGAACCTCGTAATTTTGAGCCTCCTTTAAATGCCTAGAACTACACCTGAGCTGGCAACCCCTCTTCGAACTTGCATGTCACGCCAACTGGATAACTTTTAGTCTTGACAAATTTAACATGCACATCAGCCCCACACTGCTGGTCCTCAGGGCACAAAGTTTGAAATTATGACACGCCGGTCTTGAGATCGTTACCATAACCACTAGATTTCCGTAGCCACATTTATGACTTACAGCAGTGCTTCTCAAACTTCCAATATTTGCGACCCAATTTTCAATCATAATTTTCATCACGTCCACCCATTTAATAATAATGCATTGAATGCAATAAAGATATACTTTGACATTAAAGCTACACAATACGACTTTAATTGTAAATCATACAAACTATAAAAATAAGTATAAAATTTTGTATATGACAAGCCCACACATAAGAGGCACTGGTAATCGGTAATTATTAAACTAGTTTTTAATTTAATATTGATAAATTTATCATCAGAAACACTGGGAAGTACTGATACATTTTTATAAGTATATTACATCAGTGTAAATGCGTGTTTAATTTTTATAATGCCATAATGTATTCAGTAAATTAATATATTTCAGTAAATTAATACTTATTTTAAATCTTTTATTTCCGACTATTCAATAAGCTTGCACCCCTCTGACAGGGATATCACGCCCCCTAGGGGGGCACGCCCCACAGTTCGAAAAACACTGACCTACAGACAAAAAAAGAGTTACCAGACAATTATTTTAAAAGTTTTGTTTTATTTTTTTCCTTTTCTGTCGTATACTTACTTAATGGGTTTTTTTTTTTTTCATGTATATTAAGATAAAAGATCAGACGATTGTGGTTTTTAAAAGCTTAAATTTTCTTGTAACATATTTCTCAATCTACAACTTTTTTTTATTGAAAAAAAGGTTTTTTTAAAGATTAATTTTAAAAAAAAAACATCAAACACAAAGTGATTTGAAAAAAGTGATTAATTGGAATAAGCATCACCTAAATCTAGGATGCTATAGTGTGTTCCAATTTGTATTCTAAGGGCAAAAACAAAACGTATGTAGCGTATTGAGCATATTTAATATGGATAGCGATAACTAAACAAAAGCATTTTCCATACATAAGGGGTAGGCACTAAGTCGATCCCGATCGACTGGTGGACTACCAAGACATTTTGGGGCGACCGTCTGAGACGAGCATACTGAAAGAAACATTTATATGAAACACCTAGGCCAGCTAGACTGGAGAATGTTTGTATCTTGCATTTTGTTTTAAATGCGGTTTTAAAAGAGTGGGGTTTTTTTTATTATAGTTATGGTAGATAAAAGAGCATATTCCATATATATATAATTATTTTTGAGTTATAAAATAAATATTGTGGACCTTTTTTTAGTTAATTACACCTACCCCACTGGGTGGACCGTAACACTTTGAAAAAATTGGAAGTAGCCCGTATGCTGGAAAAGTCTGCCCACCCCTGCCTCACGTATTTCATTTTAGCCTTTGCAGTATCAACCTTACATAAATAAAATCATGAAATCCACCACAATTTTTGCAATTAAAGCATCAGGTGACAGCATGCTCCTATCCCCCAAACGAAAAACAAATTCCCATCGTACTGGTCTCTTAGCTCTAGGTGCGTTTTTCACCTGGTATTCCCATGAATCACACATCCTTCCCCTGACCATCCGGTGAAACCTTTGTTTCAGCTCCAAGAGATTAACGTGGACAGAAGCAGGTCCATTGCAACTGCGTATACAGGTAGCCCTGGCAGCTGGACTCGTTGAAGCGGAAGTTGGCGTGACGGCAGGTTTTCGTTCTAGAACCGCCTTTTTCGAAGAGGTTTGTGTCAGGAGCGGGCACGCACACCTTTCACGCACCGCCGCCTTCTGCTTGTGGGCTTCACGGACGTGTCACTCACATATTCCAACAGGGCCCCTTTTTGGTTTGTTTACTTGTTTGGAGAGTTTTTATAGGCGGCGGATTTTTAACAATGACGCGGTTTTTACCTCGGGCAGATATCGTCTGGCGTTTGAATAAATCAATCTTACTCTTTCCTCGTTTTTTTAAAACATCCTCTTTTTTTAAATGATGGAATTCTATGCAAAGAGATATGATTCATGTAGGTGGTAAGCCCTCTGCATGATGTGTTTTCATGTTGTAAAAATTGCGATTTAGGTTCCCGCCTTCTCTCGTTGCGTTATATATATATATATTTCCTAACTCAAGTTGCATTAAAATATTTCAGTGAATGAAAAGAATACTCATTATGTAGTGCAGAAGAGGGGGAATCTGCGGCCACATGCGACCCCTGTAAGTTTCTTGAGCAGTTTTCATAAAAGCTAGCACTTCTATTAATTATTTTTGAACAATTTGATTACTACAGTTTGCAAATCAATGAAATTAAATAAAGAACGGTGTGAATGTATGTATGTTTCATTGATTGCATGTGGGAACAGCCAATTGTACATTTCAAATGTTAGAATGCCACCTAGTGCATCATGGCAATACTACTAGACATGCTCATGTAGAGGATCAATTAAGGCTTCGCGTTATGACATTTGTGTAATCTAAATATATATGCTTATATAAATAAAAATACCAATAGCGAAATATAAAAAATTACAATAGTATGTATGAATTTAATAATTTTATAAAAAAATAATAATCAATGATTAATGTTATAATAAGTTTTCACCCTTATGTGAATACAGAAATATTTTATATTGTAACTTTTTATGTCAAATAATAAAAAAAAAAAAATTTAATTTTTTTTCAAAAAATTTCTAAAAAGGCAAATTTTTTTAAAATCTATACAAAAACAAAAATAATTTCATAAAATCGCGTTTATAGGTTCATCAACCAACGCTGCCTCCTGTATTACTGCTTAATTTACATGTGGCCTCTAATGGTAGAAAGGTTCTCCACCTCTGGTATAGTGTGTCTGAAAAATATCACTCTACCCTTTCAAAAATTAATTTTAAATAAACAAAGATTTTCACTTACGGTTTTTTATGTTTCAAGAAAAATTAAAGTTTCTGTTTAATGAAACGCAACCAAGATGGTGCAACGTTCCGTTTTACAATGGCTTCACCGCAAGGGCAAGCACAAGTTGTAGCATGGTTTAACGAATTTAAATCTGTAGCTCATGTACAACGTAAATAGTGCCCCAACACACAGGATTTTGGAAGGGAGAAAAGGTTCACCGGACGATGGATGGTACGATGAAGTCCATTGCTCTGGCCATCTAGATCTCTAGGTATAACTCTTTTTGGACTTTTTCTTGTTGGGATACGTGGAAAACACTGTTTACCAATATTTAATTCAGTGACACTGATGGAATGAAAAGTCAAATTACAGTGGCCAGTCAGATTGTTGATCCTGCAATGTTTCATATAAGGGATCATCAGAAAAAAGGTTACAAGCCGCAGTATTCGAAAACTACATATTGTGGAGAAATTTTGTTTTCCCAGAGTGGAGACAAATGGCGCTACTTGTCATACAGCTGGTATGTGGGTAGGTAGTGAAAGTTCCCAGACGGTTCAGGACGATTGAAATGGAAAGAGAATATAAAACTGGTCTCATTTGGAAGTGCGAGCCGTTATTTGATTTTTAAGGGCAAAGAATATGTCCGCATCTGACATTCATAGTCAAATCGTGGAAGTTTACGGAGAAAAAGCAATGAGCAGACAACATGTAGCGAAATGGATTCACTCTTTTCAATCAAGTAGACAAGATGTCGAAAACCACAAAATGGCAGGAAGTGACCGGTCAAGGTCTTCAACGACATAAATCAACAACGGAATGAATTGAAGAAATGAATCAAAATGTTCGATGGATCTGAGTGAAATCTCGTCAGAGCTGGGACTGAGCCATGGTAGCGTACTGCATATGTGCTGCGATATTCTAAGACAGTGCTGTGAAAACATCCGCCGTGACCTGGCTCAATCAACAGGGGCCTGATTTCTCCCAAGACGGGTTGAACAAATTGGTACTGCTTTCTGATAAATGCCTAAATAGACTTGGTGATTATGTCGAAATGGGATAGGCAGGTATGCCTTAATTCCCTTTTTTTATTTTATGTCTATTGTTAATAAATATTTCTTTATTCGACTTGTAACCTTTTTTTTTCTGATCAACTCTCGTAGATCGGGGCTAGAAATCTCGTATAGACTTGAAGTTTTGCGCGTAACTAACGGTGCGCGCGCAATGAAATCGTGCAATAAAGCATTGTAAAAAAAAAACTTTAATGTTTTCTTTATATAACAGTAAAAGCCATAAAAAATATCTTAATTTTATTATTTTTTATTAAATAAAATTTAAAAGTGTAGTCACACATACTATTCGGACACCTAGTACATATTTTTAAGTTGGTGGTCTGTGAGAGATTCAAAATTTCACGGTTCTTCATACAATATATTACTTTTTAAATATAATTCGTGCTATTTCCCTTAAGACTCTCATTAAATTTTCTTAAGAAGTTTTACATTAACTGGACGTAGTATTACGTAATCACAATGTTCTTACACCAGTGAACATACTAATGGGATAAATTAACATTAAAATTCCAACGGCATTCCTCAGACAATGAGCTTGCCTCTCACTTAAGCTTAATTTGCATTTCTTCACCACTCCTTTAAAAACTATCCTTTCTAAATCTGTCTTGCTTAAAATTTTATTTCAAAAATGCTTATTTTCAAAAACTTATTTCATAGAATTCTTCCTTTCATATAAACTTTCAACTATTATGATCAGGTCGTATCCTAGAGCAGTGATCCCCAACCTTTTTCGGACCGGTCAAAATTAGATAATTTTACCACAGCCCGTTGAGAGGGAGGGAATGTTGATTGGGTTTATATTTTAGATTGTTTTGATTTAATAATTTTAATTTTATTTTATTTAAACAAGCCTTCAGTATAAAATACAATCACACAAAAAATAAGCATTTAGTGATTTAAATTGGAATATATAAAGAGATTTTCATAAAAGGTCGCGCATACCTAAGAGAAATACACCACAGTAAATAAAATGAAAATAATTTAATGTTCCTTGTGCGGCCCGGTGCTGTTTCATCCACGGACCGGGGGTTGGGACCACTGTCCTAGAGTATGTGATTGTTTATCTGTGTCACAATATAAAGTAACGCGGGGGGATGCTATTGGCGAAGGATCTTATAATTTTGAAACTCGGTCAAGGACGAGAACGTTACTTGTGTTAGTTCCCCACTCTCCAAACTTCCACCCTTCGAAACAGGGACATCTTAAGATTTCATGAGGCCCTGGGTAAAAAAGAAAAAGTATGCCCTGCGCCCATATACAAATGTAGGCCCATCTATGATCCTTAACACTTTCATCGTAAGGACGAGATAACTCCTCTTCCAGGATTCACAAGCAAATCATTATAGAGAGAATTTTATTGATTGCAATTGATTATTATTTTTTAGAGTAAACAAACAAGTTTTAAAGGAATTTGTGTTTTTTTGCGTTAGTGTTGAGAAGAGCAGCGAAGATTCTTAGCACAAAGGGAGGAACAAAGACGCGCCATTGCCGCGATGAAAGTGTTAAAAGTAGACAGAACGTAGCATACGTTGTCAAACACAAAACAGCTCGATCGACTGATGCCTTTTAACTGAATAAGTAAAGAAGGTGTATAGTGGTAAGGGGCCTACGCCTTATAACATGGACGACAGTCATAACATGAAGACAATTGACATATCCTCCGAATCTCCCAGTTTTCCGGAGAATACAACCGGAAAAAACATTTGACCATTAAAATTTTTCGAATCGTGATCTTATTAAGGCTGAGATCGGGACGAGACCCTGGGCCCAGGTGGCCCATGCCTTTAGCCGTCCCTGCTTCTAAATGATGTGTCTTCAGTGAACTAAAATTCCTGTCTCGACATAAATAATGTTATTAACGAAATCGTGATCATGACTACTTGGCTACCGCAGCTTTGTAATCATGATCGTAAGCTTCATGATCTGCGATCATGCTACAAGATTAGTCTCGGTTCTACTAAGCTCCAACTTGGGTGCTTATGCACATTGTGACGTCGTGACCCCAAGTTTACTTAACTTCTGGGTAGCGAGAGGAATTACACAACTTAAGTAAAATCACCTTTTTATTTACAAAATTTCAGTATAAATTGACACCTTTATTTGGTATCTATCAGTACAAAAGTTTACACCTCTAGCTATCGGTTACTTACCATAGACCGTAAGACAATTTCTCGCGGCTTACAACGGATATCGAAATGTTCACAGCTATCAGCTACTTGCATCTTCGACCTTTGGGCTCTATCTCGCAGGTCTTCATACTTTTCGCCTCTTATCAACTCGTAGGTTCTTTCGTAGATTTTTCTGATCACAGATCGCTGTTTAACATTCTTTCGCACACAATTTTTGCTCCTCGACGATCATTGGTCAGCTTTTCATCCCTCTCTTTATGCTTTTTGGGGCCTCTCTCATTCCCCTACAATTCCTGATTGGAAGGAACACAGATTTTCACCCGGTACCTTCAGTCTTGGTCCCAGCCAACATTGGTTCTTCCGGGAAAATGCCTGTCTGGACTGCGATCCTCTTGTCCCCATCTATCAAAAACGATATGAAGGTTAAAAAAATCAACCTTTCACTTCGACACTGAGAATGCAAGCCTTTTCTTCCTCGCAATAGCCGACACTCTCTTCTATACATGAATAGCACGGCCACATGTTAGAGGGAAAGAAAAAATCGACAGTGTCGTGGAGACGTGTGTTTCCACTGGTCACAAGGGTCATATGGTTTGACTTTTCATCTCAGGACGCGAGAGAAGAAAATAGGGGTAGCAAACAGCCGTCTAAGAGGCGACGATACTACATTAAATAAAAAACAGCCTCCAATATATGAATATTAGAAGAAAGACGTACCTACTATCATTCGTGTCACTAGATGATAATTCAAAATCACCACATCTACCATCAATAGTTCTTGGACAGTATGATCTGGATAATTTTAATGTGGTAAATTTTTATTCCTGTATATATATTCTCCGAAAAACAGGGAATTTCAAACTGCATGTCAACTGGCAAAAGTGGTAGAACTGTATTATTATGTAATGACCGTGGCCTACATCTAAAACTAGGCCGAATCATAAACAATTATTTAACTCATTTAGTCGAAATGCAGCCAACGGTCGAGCCAGTTGGTGCCTAGGTTTTTGAGATTGTGAGTCGTGCATATTTATTTGTTTCAAATTATCTTTTGAACGATTATTTGACAATGCATGCTATATACCCGGAGTGGGCATTACGTCGACCGCGATCGACCGGTGGACCGCCAAGACAATCTAGAGTGACGCCTGAAAATAAGCCGTTAGTATAATTGTATACGGAAATATTCAAGATTGCCTGACAGTACGCAGACTGTCTTCTACTGACTATAATTACAAGAACTAACTTTAGATGGAAATGTTTTATTTTAATGCATTTTGAATTGTTTAATAATGAATGCATCATTAAATATTATTATATTTGTGGCTATTATTATGTTTGTATTTTGCATTTTGTGTGTGTATGTGCTTTAAACATGGCTTCAAAAAAGTGAGTTTTTCATTTCATTTACGTATAGGTAAGTACATATTCCGTATTTATTTTTAAGTTGTAATAAATATTGTTGACTTTTTCCGTACCTCACCACACCTACGACCCTGGGCAGTGGGCGCACTCGTTAATTTTTCAAAGGGGGCGCGGTGCGGTGGTCCAAGTCGAATTGTGTGTGTATATCTACCATTCTTATATCTTCTACCCAATACTCTGCCAGGCATAATTTTTTTCATTTTGTAGATTGTTAAGAACAAAGAAGAATAAGAAATAAATTATTGAATAAATAATTAGCATTAATTAATAAAAAATTATTAATAACGAATACTTAATTAAATTTTGCATGCAATATACATGTGATTATAATCGATCGGGAAAAAATCATAAGCTATGTAGGAGGGTCCGGTCCCGTGGAACCTTCCTCCTTTGTGTGTGCCAATGATACTGGGTAGACCGCAACACCTTGAAAATATTAGAAGTAGCCCGTACCCGGAAAAGTCTGCCCACCCCTGCTATATACTGTCTGCTTTTAAGGATCTCAGGTAGAGCCTGCTCATACATAGGGGCCCATGGCCTCAAAAAATCTTATGTGGGCCCAGGGTCTCAAAGAGTCCAAAAACGTCCCTGTTTATAACCAGTAATAGTTTAATTTGTTCAAGGCTAGATTCCTCTAAATATTTGTTGAGAAAAAAGGATGATATACATTAAACCTGTTAGGAGAGAGATTCAATGTTCTTAAAATTCAATAATATGGATTTGGAAAGTGGGGTTCCAGTTCAGGTATTATCTGACCATAGATGAAAATAAAGCAGAGCATTGGCTGTGGTTAATGGACATTTGTCGTTCAGAAGTCGAGATGAGTTAAATAAACAATCAAATACAAATCAAAATTACATTTGTATAGCTTTTTATCGAACGAAGTAGATGTGGTTTTTAACACGCTTTTATTAGCCTCGCCTGTATGTAACGGAATCTTTGAACTCGGATTTTTATCCGCTTTAAAAGGTCAGATTAAATCAAAATTTTGCACACTTGGATGAAAATACAATAATTTCATAATTGTGTTTCCTTATCCTGATCAGGATTAACGTTTTCCCTTCTCCAGATTTGGCAACTAATTCCAGATCCTGTTTCCAGATTTGGCGACTAAAAGACTAAGTTACAACCCTAAAGCGAAAATGATCATGGTTAATACAAATAATTTCTCCCAAACTCTTCGATTCAAAACGTGTACTTTTATGTTAAATGCTGATGCAAGTTTCGGAGAGAATATTGAGCTATTTTTAGTGAAAAATATTGACTTTTTTTTACATCTTCTTCCGCATTAAACATTTCAAACTTAGCTCTTCCAGATTTCCTTTAGTTGACTAGTCCTACATTTTGAAAACCAGGCTGTATCGACGCACTGATAGGATGCCAATGGGTATTTCAGATTCTAAAAAATGACGCATTTAAGATTAATTCATCAATGGATAAATAATTTAATAAAAACTAAAAAAACGCGCTTTTATAGTTTATAAAACAAAAATTAAAAAATAATTCTTGATTTAATAATAAAATGATTAACGAAAAAATTAATATCATTGTTGTAAAAGCGTGGGGTGCTTTGTATTACATTTTTATACTAACTGCATTTCGGAATAGAACTAGTACAAAGAGAAAGAAAACAACTGGTATCAAGCACTCCAAGCTTTTACCACAATGACATTAATTTTCTCAGTAATTTTTTATTTTATGTTAAGAATTATTTTTTACTTTTTTTACTTCGATTAACTATAAAAGCGTGTTTTTTTAAAACTATAATTTCTTCCTTCCTTCCGCTATGTTGTATACTTTAGTTTTGACATTAGTTTGTTTTAAGAAAAACTAATGCTAGAATCTATTGAATGTATTTGGGATGTTTTTTTTCCAGTAAATATTTATTATGTGTCCTTTCATTGCAATACATGTTGAACAATACTAAATGCCCGTTTTATTTTAACAAAAATTGCATTGATTTTTTACCATGAAAGAACTAAAATTTACCTAAGCTTCAATCCCATTTTGGCAGTGTGAGTAACATAAAAGTAAATTTTGATAATATATATATATTATTTTTTCTTCTATATACCCGAGAACACAACTTTTCCGCATAATCAGATTTTAAAATTTAAAAAAAAAATAAAAAAAACCTGGAGTTTTTATCTTAGTGTTGATGCACATACATCATTTCCATTGCTTGAATAAAATACTTTACTCGTTTCTATGAACTGGTAAACAAAATAACCTATAAAAATATAGAAGAACATTGAAATTTCAAGGGGGACCTAAATGTATACCCTCTCTAAAAACACCCTTTTTATGACGTTGTTTTATAAACTGGTTTTTCTTTAAAATTAGATCATTCCAGTTGGGAAATCCCTATCATTATTTGCGATTCAAAAACGAAAATGGTGTGTGGTGGTGGGGGGGGGCGAGGAACATCATCGAATAATCTTAAGAAAAAAAAATCACGATACCTGATATGCATTCTGGGATTCAAGAAGCTATCGTAAACTGTCGAAATTCGTGGTGAACCATGATTGACAAAAGCTTATACACAGCTCATCGTGAATTTCGAACATGATTTCTATGCAAAGGATCTAACAAATCGTCCACAAATACATCGAGAAGTGTTAACAACAGTATCGCAGTTCTTAAAACATTGACTGTCTTTGCAAAAGCAGAAACAAGGATCAACCAACCGTGTCGAGCAAAAAAAAAAATACGGTGCATACATTCAAAACGATATTCAGCAAAGGTACATAGAAATGCCACTACAATTGCGAACTGAACACTCATGAAAGTGTATAGCGTGTTCAAGTAAATGTTTTTCAATGCAAGCCGTACATCTTTCAATTGTTGTATGTTGTAAAACAACGTGATTCGACAGACAGATTCCATATCTGTATCGTCATGCAGCAAGAATCCGAAGATGAGTAATTTTCTGCACGCCTGGTTTTCAGAGATGAAGCTACCTTTTATGCAAATGAGAAGGTCAATAGGCATAACGTTCGCATTTAGGTCACAGAGCACTTTTGAGCGAGCATCGTTGCTAAGCGCGGTTCCCAGATGCAGAATGCTATTTGAATTTCTATATATATCATCATACTACTACAAGATTTGCTTCTTTCCAGATTTTACGAAAGATTCGATCGATTACACAATGTATATATAAGCAATGGTTTGGAATTACATTTTTTTTTAATATATAGAAAACGACTTGTGTTCTATTCAGGAAGTTAATACCTTTTTCACATTCGGCCGTATGAATGATCATTTGTACTTTAACCGTATACAAGAAACAGTGGAGTGCATCCAAGGGGGGTGTCCTAGGGGTTCGGACCAGTGGTGCACACAAGGGGGAGTCCTGGAGGTCCGGAATTCCCCCCCCCCAAAGCCTTTGACTTTTTTTTCGATTGACTATAATCCTATGTATATAGTACGTAAAATTTAATTAAGTAAATATTAATAATTAATTTTATAAATTAATGCTAATTTTTCATCCATTTTTTATTGTTTTTTTCCCGAAAATCGACGAAATTAAAAGAATATGTTGGGCGGCGTATTGGAGCATGATACGAGAATAGTGGACTTTCGACCCTGGACACCCCCTTGAAAAATTCTTGTGTGCACTACTGGTTCGGCGTCCCCCCCCCCAAAAGCCCTTGAGTTTTTTCGATTGATGATAATCCTATATATATAATATATATAATATATATATATTATATATATATATATATATAATACTTGTAGCAATATTTTTGAAAAACTTCAAAGCAGTTAAGAGAAAAAAGTAATAAACATATATTAGTAAAAGTATTACTAAAACAAATTAGATGCATTTATCTAGAAAATGTACTAAAATTTTAATTTTTTATTAAAATTTGAAAATTTTAGAGTTGATTGAGTCAACATTATAAGAAATGTTACATTTTTTATGAGACCATTATTTAAATAACAAGCCATAACTCAAAAAGTATTCATACAATAAGAAATATTTTAGTACATTCTCTAGAAAATAACATAAATATTAGGTTCAGAAAGTTTTATAGAAATGCATTCGTAATATTTTGAGTTATCAGACTCTCCATGATAGATTTTGAGCTATTTAAATGCCCACTTCTGGTAGATCAAAACCCACTTCCGGTTTTTCTAAATTTATAAAATTGACTGTAACTTGGTCTCTAGGTAGTGTAGAAACAAAACAAAGTATGTTTCGTAAAGTCAAAAGATAGCTCTATTCAATAAAATAAAATCAAAAATAACTGTCGTGACTGAATTTGGTCATTTTCAACGTGTTCGGATACCTGAAGGCGCTACTCACGAGAAATGATGCGCGAGTGAAAGGAATGAAATGCTCACTTTTGAATATGAAAAATAAAATCCGAATTACCGTATATTTACTACTGTGTTTAAACCGAGAATTTTCGGAACTTTTTTTCAAAATTAAAGTAAGAGGGTTTGGTTGTATACAGATCCTCTAAACTTGAAAAAAAAAGAAAAAAGACAGCCTAGGAAAAAAGTTTTAGCCTTGCAAAATTTTAATCTTTCAACATTTTGAGTATTTTGAAAGAACGTTTATTAGAAAAAAATTCACATAAATCCTCAAAATTAGTCTCAGACTGAGTTTCCAAATGTGAACGCGGTAGCCTAGTGGCCAAGATAACGGACTCCTGGCCGGCTTAAGAGTTCCAGCCTAGTGCGAATAAAGACCTGTCGTGTAGGGGAGCGATGCACGTTAAATCTGTCGAGAGCTCAAACATCCTCCCGTTGGTGTGGTAGTTAGGAGAGGGGAGTGCCAGCTCAGCTGTCGTCCTCGTTACTTGACCATGGTTCAAAATTACGAGGTCCGTCGCCAAAAGCCCTCGTGTAGCTGAACAGTGCGACGTTAATATCACTCACTCACTTACTGAGTTCCCAAAAAGTTCTTAAAATTTACATTCGCTCATTGAGATGTCTGAATGCATATATTCATCATGTGGTAGTTTTTCTTTCATGGCACACACATATCAAACAGATCTACGATCTTTTGTCGTATAATAATAAAAAAAAGTATCAAGAAAAACTTTTTCGATGAAAAAGTTTTCTTCTCGACTAAAATAATTTTTCTTAAGTAGAGACTTAAAATACCTGTTTAATATCTTTTCTAAGAATCCTAAGAGATGTCAGGCTCTCTAAAAATGAAGGAAAAAGAAATCTGAAACACACACACGCAACAAAATAATAATATAATACAGTCATCTCTCTTATTTTTCAAATTTTTTTCTACAGCAGTAAGTAATACTCTTGCTCAAAAATATATTTTAACAAAATAGGGCAAATATATATACCAGCACTCGAGGAGCATGCGTTATTGGTTGGAATTAGCTTACCCGTGGGACTTAAGTGACACACACACACATACATACACACATTACAATGAAGTTTCTTATGCTGTAACTTATTTGACTTAAAGCAGGGGTACTCAACTTTTTTTTTCACCGGGCCGCAAACATATGACATCTATTTCACGCGGGCCGGAACATGAAGATTAATGATGAGAAGGGGAAGGGGGTGCTATAAGACAAAAAAATTTTAAACTGGGAAAAATTGATCAAAATATTAAAATTGTCTCAGTTTTGAATTTTACTTTTTTTTACTATATTAAACTCCCTATCAAACACTCACCCAATAAAATCAGTTCTACGCATTTTTTAAAATCAAATTATAGGGTAGTCATCTGTGACTCCAAGTCTTTTGTTTATATTCTACTGTCATACAAAAACCTACCATGTACTTCGATAATTTATTTTATTTTTTTATTTCCAACATTGATTTATCAAGTGCAGGTTGGTAGCAAAGAGTTTTTGCTGAATTCCAGACTGAAATCAGTATTATTTGCTTAAAATTAGTCAGATTTGCTTGTGCATTTTTGTTTCAAATTAATTTAAATAATTTCCTTGATTTTACTAGAACAAATAATTTTGTTTTCGAAACGAAAAATCATTTTTTATACATAAATGGTTGATAAAAGTAATTAATAAGGATCTTATTACAGCAAAATTTAGAAAAATTATAAACCATCATATTAAAAGGAAAAAGATGCTAACTGAAAAAAATAATAGAATTTTCTTGTGCAAAAGCAAAGGGGCCATGATCGGGCCACTCAGAAAAACCCGGTGGGAAACATGCGGCCCGCGGGTTGAGTATCGCTGACTTAAAGGACGTTAAAGATTATCGGATATACATAAATTTGAATTTCTAAAAGTACATACATTAGATGTTACACAGTCATTGAGGGATATGAGATTTAAATACGAAACTGTATTAATTGCTGATTTATTAGTAAATGGATCATCTACATTGGTTCGTAAGATGGATTTAACATTAGTGACTGCAAAAATGTCTTAAGGGACTTTGTGAAAATGAAGTAAGGAAGCAATTGCCTTTTCCTTTTAAAATTTAAAAATGCAAGAAATAAAAAAGAAATTTAGTAATCATTTGATTCCACAATTAAGAGAAACTGTAAGAAAAAAAAAGTATACATTTTGAAAAAAAATTATGACGCTAAGAGAATTTTATAAGCAAATCCTACGAAATAAAATACAAAATAAGGACAAAATTATTCTTAAGTTTTGGATTATCATTTTGGAAATGAAGCCACAAAATATTAATTGAGTGTCATATTATGATCTATTACTTTTAGTTACTACTCTTTTCATTTTTAGATTAAATTTTTTTTTCTATTTAAGATTTAAAAAAAAATTTCAAAAAATTCTGATTTAAAAAGTTTTAAAAAAAATTTCGATTAAAAATTTGTTAATCTTTTACTAAATAAGTCTTTTAAGGAAATTTCTAAACTTAAGCAGTATTTTATGAAAACATTAACGTAACAAGTATGTCATGAATTCGAACCTAGTACCGCTGAAGACCCACCGTGTAGGGGAGCGATGCACGTTAAATCTGTCGAGAGCTCAAACATCCTCCCGTTGATGTGGTGTGGTAGTTAGAAGAGATAGGGTGCCAGCTCAGGTGTTGTCTTCGTCATTTGACCGTGATTCAAAATTACGAGGTCCGTCACCAAAAGCCCTCGTATATACACAGTACAACGTTAATATACACTTACTTATGAAAAACTTTAAAATTAGAGGATGACTATTTTAAACTAAGGATCAATAAAGTAGATTTCGAAAAAGAGGAATGGCCATGGTCGCTAACTCGTAGGCAGGATTACTTCTCTTGAGTCATGTGTTCGAATCCTGATGCCACTAAAGATAATTCTTCCCATTGGCGTGGAGTAGGAAGCTGCTCAGGTGTTTGACTTCTTCATTTGACCGTGGTTCACAAGGAGAGTGTAAGGTCTTGGGTTCAAATTTTGTATGACGGTAGGTTTAATTTCCCTGTTGAGAGAGAGAGAGATGAAGATATAGGGTTAAAGGGAACACTAATCAATAATTTTTTAGATCTTAGCGATTGAAAATGCAATCCACTCAAAATACAAAGCAGCAGATCCCTATGCAACAATACTGCACTAATTTGATGCGCGAGATGCTTTTCGAAATTATGTTTCATTTGCTTTTATGACAAGTTTCACCATTGTACGGACAATGAGGGGTAATAAGCTATAGTCTTATTTTTATACTAATTCTGTTCATGGTTTATTCATTGTTTCCTTTCACAATTCATTGTTTCCAGGCACGATTAACTAACAGTTGAAGGATTTTCTTCTATTCTTCTTCCGAAATGCTTTTATTGTTTTATAGTAAATATTATTCTGTAATACGTATGATAGTGATAAATAAAACTCTTATAAGGTTTCTAGTCATTAAAGACATTTCATTTCCAATTTATTTAAACTTCATTATGTATTTTTATATGTAAAAATAGACAAATTTTTAAAAACGTTATTCACCCTCTACGGACTTGAACCCGGCTCCTAACGACAAGGAACACTGATCCGTTGCTGCTACGCTAAGCCCATTGCGTGTAATCGTTTGCTACAGAACTGAATTTAATGAGTAAATTGCATCTTCAATTGAAAATAATTAAAACATTATTGAGTAGTGGCCTCCTATAACCATATATCTTCAACAACAGGGAAACTAAATCTACCATCCTACAAAATTTAAACTAAATCCACGTGATCCCAAGACTTTGTACTTTTCTTGCCATTACGAGGTCCGTCACCTAAAGCCCTTGTGTCGTTTCGAAATCCGGTATTAATAAACAGTCAATAAATAGAAGATTTTATTTTCGTTACAAATAATTATTTAATTGTTCATGAAGAACATCTTCTAATAACGTTTGAATATTTTAGTGGCTGAGTGGCAGCGTATCGTTCCAGGGTTCAAACGGGCTGGGCAAGGTCGACTCAGCCTTTCATCCCTGCAGTGGATCGATAAATAAGTACCAAGCTGGCATGTGGGAACTATAAAAACTGGGGGTTTCGCGTCTGAGACTCACCACCTGACCGGAACATCTGCTCATGCATCTTAGTGCCCAAGATCAAGAAAACTCTAATGGGTTACAGTAGGTCTTGACCCTCATGGGCTGTTGCGTCACTTTTAGTTTAATTTTTACCAAGTAATTGTATATGCCCTTGGTGGGTTCCTAGTGAATGGATCATGGAGAAGATCTAACTTCGAACTCTACAAAATTTACAAACAACCTGATATTGTAAAATTTGTCAAATTACAGAGACTTAAATGAGCTGGTCATCTGACTAGAATGAAAGATGATCGTTGCTGCAAGAAAATCTTTTTGACAAAACCCATGGGAAATAGACCTCGGGGCAGACCCCCCTTAAGATGGATTACCTGTGTCGAAAAAGATCTAAATATTTTAAAGGTCAGAAACTGAAAAAACAGTTGACAAAAGTAGAGAAGCTTGGAGAAAACTTCCGGAGAAGCCCAGGGCTGTCGAGCCATTGAAGAAGAAGAATTGTATAAGCCCATTTTTCAGCTCTTTAAAAGAAAAAAATATTTGTCATATAATTATTTTATTAATACAATAATATATTGAGTTTATTATTTATAAGATATATCTCTTATGGTCTTACAACAACCTTTTAAAATATTAATCGCACAAAATATCATGCGTAAGCTTAAAATATGCGAGTGTAACGATAATAAACCCACAGAGGATCTAATCAGAATTACCATAACAAAACGAATAGTCGATCTGTATCGAAATATATAAGCATTCCTAAAGAAAACTTACTTATATACCTTCATAAAAAACGGGTATATAAATATTTCATAAAGAAACTCCAAAAACATGGTATATTCTATCTCCAACATAAATCATTTTAACAAGAATAACATTTAAACTACAGACAATAGAAAGTGAGTGGTCCGTTTCATGCTTAGTTTTCACTGTCATTCTCAGGTTTCGAAACGCACTTTAGCACTTTCCTAAGATGTATTGTTATCGACTGATAAAATCATCGATTGCATCTTTGGAATCGCCCTTCTTCTGTCGCAATCTTGGCTTCTTTTGTTGAAATTTTTCCAAGTTCATTTCCTTTTTGACCATAAACGATAAGAACAACGAAACGAGACAAGGTTATTGCTGAACAATGTCACCTTTACTTATAGAACTGTTCTCGATATCTCTTTAATCGTATTGATTACCATCACAACATCGTTTGATATTGTAATAGTAATCATGGTATTAAAATATAGTGTGATATGTGTGTGTTTTATTTTAAGTTCTATTAGTATATATTCGCATTTCATTAACATAAAATACATTAATCTAATGTACTTGTAATGCATTGCTTATTTATTTCTCCAAATAAGTTCGTGTAGAGTTTGGAATTCATGTTCAGAGACAGACCAACTCTTGGAAATAAGGCCTCTTTTTCCTGTAAATTTTATTACATCAAAAATACAATGCTTTTTTCCTTTATAATTTTATGAATGAGGAAATTCAAGGCTACTATTAGTTGGTAATGTTTGTTTTGAAACCATTTTTTGACCGTTAAAATTTTTTTAAAGTTATCACTTGATATCAGTTCTAGATAACATTCAGTGCTGAAGCCAAAGTTAAGGCTGTTTTCACTTCTTCTTAAAGAATAGAATTCGGAATATTTTTTCAGATATGAAAGTACCATGACATTAATATTATATTCTGGCTTTTCTATCTTATAACGGACAGCCTGTTTTATCACACTACTCATTTTTACCCTAGTTAACCCATTTTTTAACACTCTTTTATAAGCTTCACTTGTATGTAACGGAATCTTTGAACTCAATATTTTACCTACTTTAATAGGTCAGATTAATTTGAAATTTTTCTCACTTGTACAGACCGATGGCAATACAATAATTTAATAATTTCGTTCCATTGTCCTGATCAGGATTAACGATTTCCCATTTTCAGGTTTCAACCCGCATCTGGCGACTAATTTCAGATCCCACATGCAGATTTGGTGACTAATTCCAGATTTGGCGACTAAAGGATTAAGTTACAACTTACTTTAGTTAATTATAAAAGGGGGTTTTGCAGTTTTTTTAAAACTATTATTTATTCTGGTATAAAAAATGTTTCACATACTTTCTCTTATACCGTAATACATAATGAGCTATCCCTTTACATTTTAAAAGGAAAAAAAATTAATTACCTGTGGAATATTTCGAAACTTTAAAAACGCTATATTATAAGTAGAAGATATATGAATTATACTGTTAAAAGTTTTTGTGAAAATTGAGACATTTTTCTGACCGAAAATGTGTTCCGCGTTTTATTCAGGTTCTTATACATTTTGCGATGAATATGATGCTTTAGAATATGAACGAAAGATTGAGAAAAACTTGTTAATGTACAAGGAACACATTTAAGGTATCCGATTACCCAAAAATTATGAATTTTTCTAAAAATTGACAATTTTTTTATGATTTTATCTATAAACTATCTTCTTAGCTTTATAGAAATACAAAGTTTATTATTTTCCGTTCACTAGAACAAAAACTACAAGTGTTTTAGTAAAAGCAGATGCCATTAGTTTAAGCAAGATGCCATACTTTAAAATGCGTTTTACTCGAAATGTGTGTTTTTTAAAAATTCTCAAATGGGGGCAGCGATTGCTGAAAAAGTTTTGAAAATAATCAACTGGAATTTTTTTATGTTCTGAATAATAGCAGAAGTGTTTAAACTTTCAGATTTATCAATCACTGTTTTATTACAAAATTTACAGTCCTTTATGTGAATATAATCACTGTTTTTTTAAGCAACTTCATACAATAACTAAGATAAAGTGCTCTGGTTTTTGTAAAAATTGAAATATCTCCTATCCTGAAGGTCATTTCAAAAATGAATGTCATAACAACACAGTAGAATTGATAAATTGAAAATTTGTTCAGAAAATGTTGGTTCAAAATGGGCCCGTTTATGTTGTTTTTTGTAAATTTTTACCTATTTTAGTAATAATAATTTCTTTTTCTCTTCTTAATTTTAGCGTATTTTGAATAAAATGTACTAAACAATTCTAAAAACAACAAAAAGTTCCCGTATCTCCATTTTCTTTTTTAAAAAAAAGCTATCGCAAGAAGTCGGATACCTTAAGAGAGGAGACATGTCAAATTTAAATCAGATAAATTCGTTCATTTTGCAGTGTTTCAAAAATGGAGATCCGTTCACATTTCATATATGCTCTAGGATGAAATTAATCTTGAAGTTATTACTTTAAATAAATAGATTAGAACACATTGTACTAGAGAGGACGAGAATGAGAGAGACAGAAAAAGACAGAAAGATAAAGAGAGAAACAAAGAGAGAAAGAAAAATAAAGAGCAAATAAAGAGAGGAGAGAACGAAAGAGAAAGAAAGAGAGGAAGATATTGAAAGAGAAAAACAGGATAAGACAGAAGAGAGAAAAGGAGAGAGGGCGAGGAAGAAAAGAGAGAGGACGAGGGAAGAAATAGAGAGTAAACTGAGTTTTTTTCTGTTTCCGATATTTTTCCTATTGAAGGGTTACTTGATTTTCTCAACGTATTAGTGGTATAGTATGGGGAAAGGTTAGCTATTTGAAGTATTTTCTCACTTAGAACTGTTATATGGAACATGGGAACTACTTCCATATTAAAATATTATTTGACTAGATGTTTGTAAATGATTTATAGTCTAAATTAGAATGATTTATCAATTCCGATGGTTTCGTCGTCAGTATATTGTGTTTCAGATTGCCGAATTATTTTAGTAATTTTATTGCGCAACTATAATGAATAATAAATTCAAACAGATCAAACTAAACAGAAATCTAATAAACCAAGTAGACAAAGCAAAATATTTTATAGGTGTTTTTATGGCTCGTAACACTACTAACCTTCTCTAAAAGTAGGAAATTAAATTTTCTTAATTCAAAACATTTTTTCTCAATTTAAACTTAAAAGTTTACCACTGAAACAATTATGAGGATCAAAGCAACATTTTAGAAAAAAAAATAAATAAAATTTAGAAGAGTATCTTCTGAGAGGGAAATTTCACGTAAAAAAGACAGGCTATCTCACATTTCATTGGCTGAGGCAGTTAAAAAGCTAGAGGGGAAGGAAAACACACAGTATATCAACAAACCCGATAGAGTATTAACTTTATTTTCAAAGCAGGAACATGAACTGTGCCCTGGGGGACTAATTAAGATTTAATACTACATAAAAATAAGAAATTGCGTAAGTATTGATTAACCTTATAAGCGTTGCCATGACATACAATCTAATCTAATATCTAATTAATTCAAGTTATTAGAGTCGGATGTGTTGTTGAATGTATAAAAGAAATTTGAAATTATGAAACAAAGTAGCTGAATTGTAGATAAAGCTATCTAAAACGCAAATAAAAGGAATTATAATAAACAGTAATGGATCCCCCCCCCCAATTTTCAGTAATCCAGTAGAAACATATTCACAATGGCTAATAAATGCTTCTATGGGCTAAAAAGACAGTTAAGATCTAATTTAATCAGTCGCTAAACTAAATTAAGAACTTACAAAACACTAATATCACTTGTCTTGCCTTATGCAAGTGAAACTGGACAAACAAAGATATAACACACTTGTGCTAGACATATTTGAGAGAAAAAATCTCAAGGCTCAGGAAGGAGGTTGATGGAGAACCAGATATAACTTTAAACTCTTCAACTTTATCGGCAACCTCAAATAACTCGTCATCCGTAGTAACAGATTAAGATGGTTTGGCCATATTTGGAGAAGCTCGGAAGATATATAACCCCATTAAGATCTTGACATTTAAAAAAACAGAGGGAACCCGACCTAAAAGGAGACCACCAACTCGATGGTTGGATGACATCGAGAAAGGCCTAAATATTTTTTAAATTAAAAGTTGGATAAGAATCGCTAGAAATAGAGGAAGCTAGGGTGTGGTTGAGGCAACCAAAGCCTGTAGTGTTGTTCAAGATGTAGCAATATATTTGCACATAGATGCTCTATTATATTTCAATACAACAGCAAATCTAAAGGACTTTCAAATTAGTATTCATCTAACAGGCATCTTCAGTATTAGACTTGTAACCAAAGGGTACTAGTTTCGGGTATTATGATTCTATGGACTGTGATAGCGAGGTTGAGGTATTCTGAATTCATCAGAGCTTAGATTTCTCAGTTTGTATATACAATGGTTGTATTGTGTAATTCTCAAAACTTAAAGATGGCTCAAAATTACGAGTTTAGCATTAATATCTTCCATATTGTCTCTACTGTCTGAGGTCAACCATATGTAGTCTTTATAACTCGCTTTTAAAATCAGTTAAATGTAGAAGTCATTACTTGTGAGGCTGGCTAATAATATACCTTTCAAAAAGTCGATATTATATTGATAGGATTAATCGTCACATCAGAAATTAATTAATTCTCTGATACACTTATAAAATAATACATACTACTGTATTATCACTTCGTTTATCTGAACATTTGTTATCCGGAGCGTCAAATATCCGAACCAAAGTTCGGATCCGTTTTCGAACAGTGCAGTGCTCAACAGTTGTTTCCTGTGAGACCAAAAGTGACGGGGAAACCCAAAGTGAGGGTTATTTGGGGAATATCAGTTGTGTGATTTGGTAAACATCTGCGCGGAATATTAGATCAGTTTGTTTCAATTGAGGGGGTGTATAGGTGCTCTTTTGTTGAGCTTTGTTGATGTAGAAACCTGGATAGCATGCGATGTAGAAGACTGTGGATTTCAAATGCTAAATGATGACGAGATTGTGACTTCCGTGCCAGAAGAATCCAACCCTGTCGACGATGAATCGGATGAAGACGATGACAAAAACAACGAAAGCAGCAAATGCTGACGCTTTTCTGCGTTAGAAACAGCTATGGAGTGGTACGAACAGCAATCAGAGAGTGCTGTTCTATTCAACTACTGCTGATGAAGAGAATCAGAGACCTTGCAGTGGAAAAACGAAGGTATACAATGGTACAGCGAAAAATAAGTGATTATTTTCCACAATCAAGGTAAAATTGCAACGTTTTGCACCTATTTTGCTTTTTCTTCAAGCGTGTTTCCCGCGTGTGATGATTTTCAATATTTGTATAGCGTCCAGTATCGTATACTGCATGGATCGCATTCGGTTATCCGAACGGTATCCAGTCCCAATTAATTCGGATAAACGACGTTCTACTGTCTGCTAAAACTTTTATTTATTTCATTAAATTTAGTGCAAGAAAATGATAGTTAATAGACCAGGGGTGGCCAACCTTTCTAGGAAGAGTGCCACTTTCAGATAAAAAAGTGTCCGCGGATCATGGCTAGCGTGTCAAGAATTCGATACCAGTACCACTTAAGACCCGCCGTGTAGGGGAGCGATGCACGTTAAATCTGTCGAAAGCTCAAACGTCCTCCCGTGGTGTGGTGTGGTAGTTAGGAGAAGGGTGCCAGCTCAGGTGTCGTCCGCGTCACTTGACGATGGTTCAAAATTACGCGGACCGTCGCCAAAAGCCCTCGTGTTGCTAAAACAGTGCGACGTTAATATTCACTCACTCATTCAGATAAAAAATACTTTTGCGCGCCACTTCCAACTATTTGAACAAATATTACTTATAAACTTATTATGTAATTTTTTCGTAAAGACCTCATTTTTAATGCAAATCTAAGTAGTGGAAATTTAAAAATAATATAATAGATACGGCTACAAGAACAAACTTTGATTTAACTGTTAATCAGTTCAGTTAACTTTAAACGATATATTTTAATTTTGTTATGTAATGAAAAAAAAATGAAATAAAATATGAATGAAAAAAAAAATGTGCTTACAAACGTATTTTGATTCAAATTTACAGCAGTATTTGGCAGCCAAATCGTGTGAATTTGAAAAATTGCTTGTTTGTACACATTTTCAAAATTAAATATAATTCCTTATATTTGCTTTTCAGTGTAGTATGGTGCTGTAGACAATAATTTTGATTTGGGTTTCGGATGAGTAACAATTAACATTTTGCAGAGAAATTAAAAGAGGATTTGCGAAACGATTTGCTTTTTTTATCAGCATGAAAATCATCAAACCTAGCTCTGAAAGAATCCTGGAAAAATGGATATTAAATTTCTAAATCCATTACAGCTCGGAGCACTATTTATTAACTTTGGTAGATTATTCCTGCATTAATATGAAATGCATTAATTTTTTTCCAAATCAAAAGACAAAATAAAGCAAAAGTTTGTTCACAAAAGAAGGTATATGACCAACTAGGGTAGGAAAAATACAAACTTTTCTCTGTAATCTTAAATTTAAATTATCTTAATGTCCCATAATACTAGTAAGAAAAGCTATATCACGTAGCCAATCTTCATTCTAAAATAGAAAATACTCACTAAATAGTTCGGTGTTTTCTTCCAGATATTTTGAAACGCGCTCCCTAAAATTCCAAACTCTCGCGAGTGAAAAAAGCGTTGGAAAGCCAACTCGCACAAAAGGCAGGTGCATTTTCTATACAGTAAATTTCTATTGTAACTAATTTAAGTGCATTTAAAATAAATCTTGAGGGGTTTTTTTTTGTCTGAGACATTCATATTTTAATGTAATTGTAAAAAATGTCATTTATTATTATCTTTTCAAATTTTTTTTATTAAGTCTACACGTGCCGTCGGTTGGCCACCCCTGTAATAGAAAATTGAATCAGATAAATGAATATGAAAGATCTACGCGTTGAAAATATTGAGTCCCATAAAATGCCAAAAAGTTATCTTCTGTCTATTAGATAAAAGTCTACATTTCCGTTGAAAGTACCAAAAATTATAATTGTCATAAGACGAATTAAAAGGAAAGATCCTTTTCCGAAAGGTTAGATATAATAGATTAATTCCAAATTTAAGCAATACAATTAATTTGTTCTTTTCGTACTTTTCAGTTTTCTCTCACTTTAAACATTTAAAGATTAAAGCTGATTGCCAAACGTTTTATTTCATTAATCTAAATTTCTCTTAATACATTAGCAAATTCATAGACGGGACGAATCAGAGATTTCGCAATGATTTACAATCGCTATGGAACCTAATCTCTCTTCCCGTACTCGGTATTTAAACCTAAAAGATGATCACGTCAGCGCAACGGAACTATCCACTGAATGACCAAGATGCCCGGCCATTGTCGCATGATTCACGGACTCGATAGGCATGCATTATGTACACAATAAGGGCGTGGCGGGAACATCTATTCCGAATTGTTGAGCGAGAACTTCATGTCCCAGTGGTGAGAAGGTGGATGAACCGGCGACTCGATTTCCGCAAATGCAATCGGCCGCAGTATAGAATTAAAATTGTGTTTAGTATTTTGGGGTGGACGGAAAGACATATTTTTACTAAGATATTCCTGTTGAGAAAAAATATTAATGTGTCTTTTGAATCAATATTTATGGCAATGACGTGTTATTCACAAATTAACGCTGCGATTTGAGAGTCAAAAAATGTTCGAAATTAAACTGAATTCGAATTATTAATACTAAAAGTTCTCTTATTCCAGTAATGATCAAATGTTTTTAGGAGTCGGCTGAAGGAAAAAAAGAAAGAGAGAGAGTTCTCTGGGGGAGGGGAGAGGAGAGAGCGTTGTAATTTATTGTAAAACCGGAAATATACTAAGAAATAGGCATATTCGTATGTTTCCGAGTATAAGCCGAGAATTTTTGGAACATTTTCTTAAGTTAAAATGAGGAAGGTCTGCTTTTTACGGATTCGCTAATTTTGTATAAAACCTAATTCTCACAAGAAATATTTCCATTAGCCATGGCGCAAACAATTTCAAATTTTAAACGTTCTGGGTATTTTGAACAGAACTTTTATTCTAAAAGGAAAAACAAGTAATGTAAAAAAAAATTAAGTCAATTCTTACTTTGGATGGATGAATAGAAAGTATTTTATTAACGATTGAAAATTTGAACAAGATATATAGGGAGAATATAGGGAGAGAGTGAGCTAATAGCAGGAATTGAAAAAAGTTGTTGTAACAATGCATCCCCGGTTTGGCTAGTTTGGATGAAAAACCGGTTTTCGACGCCAACTTTTGTCATTGTTTTAACAGCTACATTGTAACAACAGTGTACATAAATCTAAGTTGGCTTCGAAAAGAGGTAATTAATTTAATTAATTAACCGGTAATTAATTAATATTTAAAAAAAACTGTACTAACATCAAGTGCCATTCACTACAAGTTAAAAAATTGATTAGAACTTGATTTAATGAATAGAAAAAGTTTTATTATCGATTGAAAATTTGAACAAGATAAATATATATATATATGTATGTATAAATATAGAGAGAGTGTGAGCTAATAGTAGGAATTGAATAAAAAAATAAAGGCACATAATCCTACAAATACAGAATCGGAGTTTCCGAATAGTTCTTTAAATTTTCATTCACTTCATTGGCATTGTAATGGGCTCTATTCGGTTTTCTGCTCATCCTCTTGGAGAAAATATTCTTTAGCTGTGATGTTTAGTTTAAAAACCGCTTTCCGTAGAGATGACTTTATTTATGCAAATGCAACTTCTATTTAAGTGTCAGTCGTTGAGTAGGCGATGTAATGGTTAAGCGTTTATCGTAAGCTGATTTCCAAGAATTAGTAGGCAGCGACTGGTGGTCGCTCATCTTAAGATTAATTGTAGAAGCAGAATCCATGGGAATAGGGGAAGACATCAACATTGCAGCTGAACGATCTATCAGGTTGCGAGTTAGATCATACAAAGAGATTTAAGCACCTTCCATAATTCAGTAACCTAAACTAAGGTTAGGATTTTTTAACGCTCCCAAAGTTTAGTTGCAAAAGTGCATTTTGTAAAGTGTTATAGGTTGAATAAAATTACTCTAAAATCATGTCCGCTTCTTCCTCGAACCCTCCCACACCCGCGACCTCCGGGTCGCGACAGGATTGCTGAATGCATATAACCATCCCGTGGAAAGTTTTTCCTCCAGGACATGAAACTTACATCACGCTCACTTGCCGTATACGAGTATTTCTTGCTACTTATTTTTCAAACAACAACAACCAGAAAAAATGGCGGAGAAAGTAAAACTAGCAAAGGTCGTGTGCAAGATAACGGATGGAATAAAATTTTGATGTGCTGCAATTCTGACGTGTTGCTATGTTATTCATTGTCGAAATGACCTTCAAGATAAGAGATATTTTAATTTTTACAATAACTAGAGCACTTTATCTCAGTTATTATATGAAATTGCTTAAAAAAACAGGGATTATGTTCACATTAGGGACTGTAAATTTTGTAATAAAACAGTGATTGATACATCTGAAAGTTAAAACACTTCTAATATTATACAGAACATACACAAAAAATTTCAGTTAATTATTTTCAAAACTTTTTTAGCAATCGCGCTGGCCCCGTTTAATTATTTTCAAAAAATCACATTTCGAGTAATACGCATTTTAAAGTATGACATCTTGCTTCAAGTAATGGAATCTGCTTTTTCTAAAACACTTGTAGAGTTTAATCTAGTGAACGGAAAATGATAAACTTGGTATTTTTATAAAGCTAATAAAATGGCCTATAAAATAAAATCATAAAAAAATTTGTCAATTTTTGGCAAAATTCACAATTTTAGGGTAGTCGGAAACTTTAAGTATTTATTATTAATAATTAATTTTATTAATTAGTACTAATTATTTGTTCAATAATTAATTTTTTACTGTTTTTGTTCCCGAAAATCGACACAATCGAACTGGTATGTTAGGTGGCGTATTGCAGCATGATACGAGAACGGCGGACTTTCGACCCTTGACCCCCTTTAAAATTTTCCTATGTGCGCCACTGGCTTCAGATAGGATAACCAAAAATAAAACTGCTGTTGTTGGCATTTTACTTTACAACTATTTCATAAGAAAATATTCCACCCATTTTACCTACTTGGTAATATTTTCGACTTCATGGAGAAATATTTGAAAATAACAGATTTTTTTTTTAAAATTCAGCTTATGTATACTTCTACTACACTCATGTCCATAAATTAAAGATAACGAAGTTCAGGCAAAGAAAGAGACAGAAAAAAAAACAAATTTGACTTATTTGTAAAGTCTATTTATTAAACAAAAGGTAAAGAGCAAAAAGGATGCTATATGTTTGACATAATTAATAAAAATTGCGATTTTTACTCCCTGGAGAAAACTAAAAAAAAAACAACAATTTACAAAAAACAGTATAACATTGTAAGTATGATGGTTAATACGGAGTATGTCTCCCGGATGATGCAATACAGGCCTTACAACACCTACGTATGCTGAGTATCAAATTATCAATCTGATCTTGGGGAATATTACACCACTCTTCAAGCAATGCCCTCCAAAGTTCCGGTAGACAGGTGGGAGGAGATTGACGGGCTGCAATTCGTCGGCCAAGCATATCCCACACATGCTCTATTGGATTCAAGTCCGGTGAGTATGCTGGCCAATCCATACGGGTAATATCCTCCGATTGAAGACATTCGTCTACAATGTTTGCATGGTGAGGACGGGCGTTGTCATCCATAAACAGAAATTCAGCACCCATGGCGCCCCGAAACAAACGTACATGTTGTTCCAGAACGACATCCCTATAGATGTGGCCTGTCATCGTTACACTCTGAACATGCAGGTCAGTTCTGGAACCAAGAATAATTCCTCCCCAAACGAGCCATCCTACACCACCGTAACGGTGTCGTTTAATGGTGTTCTCTTGGTGGTAACGGGTACCTGGCGCTCTCCATATGAAAGTCTGGCGAGATTCAGACTGCAAACTAAACCTGGACTCGTCGGAAAACATCACACATGACCACTGTTGCGGTGTCCACAATGCATGCTATCTACTCCAGCTTAATCGCAGGCGACAGTGAGTTGCGGTAAGGGGAACACATCTGACAGGCCTACGAGCATATAGATCAATGTGCCTAAGTGTCTGTACACGGTCTGCCTTGAAATTGTCGTACCGGTAGCTGAAGAGAGCTGACGAGACAGGTTTGATGCTGTGCTCTGTCTGTTTCTTTTGGAAGTAACTGCCAAATGCCGGTCCTCATTCGGCGTTGTAATTCGGGGGCGACCTGTGCTGTAACATCTGCTCACATTACCATCATCTTGGAATCGTTGCCAAGGCCTGGAGATGACACTCTGGGCTATTCCAAGTTCCTCGGATACTTGCAGCTAGGTACGTCCACATTCCAGTCGTCCGATAATTCTACCACGTACAAAATCATCCAATTGCTTCCTTTGTGCCATAACTATGCGGTTATTGCATTGAAAGGCTTTTAAAGCGCTTGTGAACAATTTTACTTAATTGCCACCATTCCTTATATACACTCTCGTCATTGTGACGTACTGTCCGCGCCATCTGGTGGTGTCCTGTAATTTGCATATTCTTCTTAAAGATGTGTGTGATAATTCTACAGGTGAAATTTTTATTTTAGATTTCAATTTCTGTGTGATTCTGAATTATCCTTAATTTATGGACAGGGGTGTATTTGACCACTAGTCTATCGCGGCCATCTTTACTCGTGATAGATGTTCGATATAGCAAATTAGTAGTTAATAATTGTTTCCATGTAAAGAAAAATTACGGTAAAAGGTTAGTATCTTGTATCAAACAACCTATTCAAATGCACGCATAGCATAGCCTTAGGAAGGACTTAGGTTTTCAAAAATAAATAAATCAAAATCGTATAAAATGTTTTAAATTTATTTCAAAGCGCACGAAGTTTTTGCAGAGGACATCACTTTTCATTACCATTTAAAAATCATAGCCCAATTTTTTTTCTAACACTTTTGAATAATTAAAGATCTTGATGTGATGTATTTCCTGCACATTTTTCCTTTCTCCACGTAAAGCTCATATTTTCACGCTTTTTAAAAACCTTTTTTTCTCTTTCCTTCTTTAAGTAAACCATTTCTACCTGTATTTAGGTAATAAGCTATTCAATCCTTTTTTTTTTTTAAAGGAAGATGAAAAACGGGAAGTTTCAAGTTAACGTACGAAGGTTACTATATAAATTAGAGAATATTTCTTTTTAATTAAGAAGATTCTTTGAATTAATGATGATGACATCGCTATCTGGTGCCATTAAAAGCAGCTGCTGATAAGGAAAAACTGAGCTCATTTATAATTCTTTTAAAAAATACATAACTTTGGGAGGAAGAACAAAATAGAAAAATTGTATTTTAATCAATTAATCTGGGAATAATTTTATCTTCTCTCTTAATGGCGAATTTTACGCTTAATTTCTCTTACGCGCAGAAATTTTTTTTTTCATCTGAGAAATGAATTTTTCAATCAAGTTTTTATCACCATGGAAACGCAGTGGCAATTTCTACGGTATAAAAAAAAAGGCAACTGGAATTAATAAACCAATTTTATAACAAGGAATATCCATTTTTAGAAGGATACTTAAATTAACCTTGTAATATAAATAATGTATAGATTGTATTATAGAGAAAATTGAAAATTGGTGTTTTATAAAAGTGGAAAATAATTTCATGATTTGTTTTTTATAATGCATTTTAGGGTGAATCGTGATTGCAATAAAAGTTATTTAACCACGATTAAACCATAAATTTACTATACAAATAAAAATTATTATAACCATTAAACCATAAAATTATTACATAAATCAAAATTATTATTTATCGCAACTTACCTACCCATAAAATCCGACTTATCACGTGCACCTATACCTTTCAAGCTGCATTCTTTAATTTTTAGTTTTAAGTATATTTACAGTATAAGGCTCACCCTTTTTTTACGAAGAAATCTGAAATGTACATTGGAGAAATGTACACTCTTATCCTTTGAAATAATTTATTCGAAGTATTATACCAGGCTTTTGAAAGAAAAAAAAATAGCATACTTATAGAACTACAACCCTTAAAGTTCATTAGGTATGTCATTTAAATAAAAATATTCGATCTATGTAGAAATCTAATTTTATTTTTGTGCTTTTTTTTTTGAAGCTTTCATTTTCACACCCGACGTATAACGCGTACTCGTAAATTTCGATCTTATTTTTTTGTATTAAAAGTGCACATTATACGCCGGTTTTACGGGACATGGGAGAGGCTATATTATATGGAGATTAACAGAATAATTATTTAAAAAAAATTAATTTCAAAATTTAATATTGCCAGGGGTTGAAATTTCAAACATACAGAAAAGACTAAAACAATGGTTAGACGAGTTTAGACTCAAAATAAAATTGTTTTTCTATGATATATATAAAAAATTGATAATTAATGATATGTGAGAACTGAATAGTTGTTGTTTCTTATGCCACCTGATCTCGACTGTGTCAGATTCAGGCTCACGAAATTCATCATGGCAGGAGGCTAGATGTACGCCTATCGTTGGCCGTAACCTTGAGCAACATTCAGCTAACTGTACGATTTAGCTTGGTTCCAGCCCAATTTTGAGGGAGAACACCCTGGGAAAGGTCAGGTGCCTCCCACCTCTCTTCCCCTTCCATCAACCTCACGAGAGGACTTACGGCTCGACGGCTATTTTAAGTACCCCCACTACTGAATAGTGAACATTGACGGCTGTCATATAACCCCAACTCTCTACATTACAATAAATGCTGTCGTTGATTATTCTAAAAATCACATTTTAAAAATTTAATAAATATTTAAAGTTAAACAATTATTGGGAGAAACCTGTCTCTCCCTCCCGAAAAAAAAATATCTCCATCAGTCCTAAAGCTTAAAAAAAAGGAAGAATAGAAAAAGATTTTTCTTTAAAAAAATTATATGAAAGTGCTGTAATAAATATGTGTAACCTTAATCTGAAAGTGTGATCAGAAATAATATACAAATTATCAACGTCTGTGATGCTTCAGTTAAAAAAGTCATTAAAACCTCGAAGCAATTATTTCTTAAGAAAAAGTTTAAATAAAGAATTGGGGAATATTCTTCTTTTAAATTTATTTTCAATGGATTTTTATACAAAACCTGTTGCAAATGGAATGTAACAGATTAAATTACTTTTAATCCTTTTTATCAAATTAGGTTAATAAAAATAAATAAATAAAAAACAGTTTCATTAAAAGAAACTAAATACATTTCGTATTAATATCCATAATCGATTAAAAGATCCTTTCACCTTTTGCTAAAGAGAATGAATTCATTATCTGAACATATTTTCAAGCAGTAGAATGTACAAATTTTCATATGTATGTATGTATGTGTGGCTTTATGGCACCTACATCTTATTATAAAATGCCTTTAAAATTTAGAAATATTCTACAAAAAGACAATTCTTTACTAAAATATGATAAATATTTATTTAGCATTACAGTTTAAGAAATGGACATATTGTTCACAACAAAACAGATTCAGTCAGAAATAAATAGTAGTGGTGAACAGAGTTAGGAAACCACTGTATCTACAACAGTGGTCTCCTAACTTCTTTGTGGCCTTGGTAGATTGGTGGTCATGGTCACGAACTCGGGGATGCCGTTGTCGAGTTGAGAGTTAGAATCCTGATGTTACTGAAAATCCTTCGTGTATAAAGGCTGATTCACGTTAAATTTGTCAAGGCTTGATGTTCTCTAGTTGGAATAGTGTGATAGTTTGGAGAGGGAGGTACCAACTTAGGTGTCATCCTAGTCAATTAACATTGGCTCAAAATTACGAGGTACGTCACCAAAAGCCCGTGTTGCTTCAGAGACTTTAATTAAAAATGTCAATCGAAATTCTTTGAACCGCTTACCTCTAGATCGAAAGCAATTATAAGAAATAATACCCCCTTTTACACACACATTATATATATATATATATATATATATATATATATAATATATATACATATATATATATATACATACATACATATATATATATATAACATACATACATAAATATATATATTTATATATAATGATATATATATTTATATATATCATGAGCCTACCACTTTCACATACGCCCAAGTGCCACTTCGGGTGCTCCCTGGGTGACCACGATAGCCTAGTGGTCAAAGTGACAGACTAGGGGCAGGAATATCATAAGTTTAAGCCAAGTGCCACTGAAGACCCATTCGTTTAGAGGGGGCTGATATGCATGTCAAATCTTTCTAGGTATAATGTCCTCTTGTTGACAAAGTATTGTAGTTTGGAGGGAGAGTATACCAGCTCAGGTTGTCATCCACGTCACTTGACCATGGTTCAGATTTACGCGGTCCGTCGCCATTAATTCTCGTGTTTCTTCAGAGTTTAACGTTAATAAACACATACTCACTCATTCCAAACTTCTTTGAACGACGCGTAACCCTAAAATGAAAACAATTATAAGAGGTACTCCCATTTAACACATGCATATCTATCTATCTATCTACTTCTTCCGCTACTTCTTCTACTCAAGGGCTAAAGAATTGATATGTAAAACCTGGATTGTCCCTCCTGTACACCCATGGTATTTTCAAAGACATCCTGGATCCACCATATCATTCAAGGGTTCCAGATCGTATCAAACGGCATTCTCGCGATTTTCGACTGGTCACCTGAGGTGCATGAATTTTGAAGGTGGTAAAACAAGCTACCCAATTTGCACCAAATGTGAGATCAGTCCTTTCTCCTCAGCACATTCTGCAATGTGTGGGGTTTTCATGTGAGGAGGCTATTGCTTCCCCCCTGCTGTTCTTAGACTTTTTGAAGATAAATGGACTCAGGGATCTGGTCTAGTTTCACTAGACCAGATGGGGATTAGTACCACCACCACTTCTTCCGCATACCTCTAAGTGTCTACATACTCCTTGGAGACCACTTTAGGACAGCGAATCACAATATAAAATTAATGTTGAAGAATTTTTCTGTCCAAAAAATTGTTCCAATTTGAGGTCTTATTCTTTAACATTACGAAAAGATAACCTTAAATTATCAAATTATTGTATCCTTAGATAAAATTATTACACAATTATCTTTATTTAAAAGACAATATTGGAAGGAGAGATGTAAAAATAAAAAAGACCCGCAAGGAGTTTTAAAAAGCCAGCCCATTTCTCAAGAATTTAATCCTCCTTTTAAAACCCGTTTAGACCCGAAACTATCTGAGCACACAAAACCGCGGCAGCGGCTCGAAAAGTTTTCGGTTTTGTTCTCTGGTTATTTTATACCTTCCGGTAAAGACGGCAGGTTGTGCAACAAGAGTGCCGAAAAATCAATATTGATTCACGAACTGAGAAGACAGCCTCTGTAAACGGCTTCAGGCGCTCACGCTATAGAAAAACAAATATTTCCTCAACTACCTGCCGGATTTATTTGGGATTCCCGGAATAACTTTAATCGCTCCGAAAAATCAGGAGAAAAATAAATGGGCGCCAAGCGTCGTTAGTCGCTCAATGTTTGCTGAAGATGATTAGCTGAGTGTGTTCGGTTGAAATTCCCATTCTTTCTCAAAGACTTGTTTTCATTTGATTCGGAAGCGTTGTGTATTGTAATGTCGAGAGAGAGAAAGAGTGTTGTTGGAGAATAATTTTATTAGACGGACAAATTTCGGGAAAAGTGAAAATGTTTTCGAGTTTTCCAGCTGCTTCATTAAGTATGTTCTTCTTGCTCTTCGAGGGAATCAACAAGGTACTGACTAGGATGGATTAGTTTTGGGTGAAATTTTGCATTGTTCTTGGAGAACAACTTTCATCTGTTTTGATTGAAGGTGTCTGCTGTGTTGTGTCGGAAAAACATGTGTTGCTGAAAGGTTTTATTAGATCTGAATAAGTTTCTCGGATATATAAATAAATTAAACAATGAAGTTAGTGTTTTCCTGGTATTTGATTTCGAGTCTTTCAAGTACTATTAATCTTTTGTACTACATAGATAAATCCATATTGTTTTAGGTTTTGGTTAAATGGTTCTTGTCGTGAATTGGATTATTTTAAGATGAAAAATCAGAGAAACAGATCAATGAATGAGGGGTAATATCAATATTATTTATGATAAAATCTGTCATATCATCTGGATTGTAATTTATATGAATCAAACACAATTGAACCTATGACATATTGATACAATTAATGCTATCATTTGATTATTAAAATAGCTATGGAATTATACACATAGATCAAATAAATGGACGTGTACTAAAAATGAGAGCTTAAAAATGAAAAAAAGAGATGAGCATAAAAAAAAAATAAATCGTATATTATGCAAAAGGTTAATTCAGAAATAAAATGTTCAAAAATGGAATTAAAAAATGAAACAAAATAAGAGCACTGTGCACGTAAGTTCAGGTTTCTTCATGAAAAAGGGGGTACGCGTTATACGGCGAATATACCAAAAAATTAAAAAATGCATCTTGAAAGTACAGGTGTGCGTTATACGGCGATGCTTGTCTTACCCTGGATTTTACGGTATGTAGGTTTTGTGCACAGGCGCTCTGATGTACATGAGTTAAATATACGGCATTTTTTAATTTAAGGGAGTTTTTTTATGTAAGTAATATTTATATATAGGTAGCGTTTACGTATATATGAACGAATTACTTATTGGTAAAAAATCTACTTGTAAAGCATTTTAACAACTTGCTTCAATTTAACTTCCTTCATATAATAATCTCTATACATGGTAACAGTAATCAAAAAAATTGAATATAATAAGAAATATTGCATATCTAAGTAAAAACACAATTTATATCATTAACATATTTCTAAGACAATTCAGAGATACATTATTATGAATAAATATCAGCAAGCATTAATTGGAATAGATGTGAATCAAGTTATATATAAAAAATGTATGTGAATAAAATAATGATTATACATATTATACCAAGTGGTTCTTGATCAATTGTGTGTTTGACCGTATGTTTTTAGTATGAGATAGAATACTGTAAGTTGACAGTTACAACTTTTTTTGCAAGTAACAAAGTGATCATAGTGCAGAATGGACTAAATTCATATGACGTCATAGTCACATGATAAGGATATCCACGTGTTTCTAGCCAATCAGTTCAAAAATTCATATGACGTCATATTTACACGATAAACACAATTATGTGTGTTTCCAGTTAATCAGTAAATGAACTTCGTTGTTGCCAACTTTTTCTCTTAAAAAGTAAATATTTATCAATAATAATGTACATTTGTACATTTTATTTAAAAATACATGAGTAAAATAAGATTTTTTTTCTTAAATTTTAAATTTTTTTTGGAGAATTTTTCCTCCATAACATTTGAAAATATTTACCCAGTGATGAAATTTGATATTTTATATAAGTTTTACAAATAGAAGAACACGTAAAATTAGTTTAATGTCTGTTTTGAATTCAATGGAGGACACGTGTTTGTCTCTATCACATGACCTTCATGAATTGAGCTTATTGGTAAACATGTTATTTTTGACTCACTGCAATAATTAATATGTGTAATTATTTTCATTCCTTAAATATCTTTAAGAAATGTATGAAATCAATGTAATAAAAATAATAATCACCTGATGACATACGCAATAACAGGAAAAAATAACACTTAAATTTAATATATTTACTTAACCCTTCTTTCCAAAAAGTATTCGAAAATCTCTCTCACTCGAAATATATCTCATAGTAAATTTATTAATAATAAACGAATTATTATTTTTAAAGGAATCATATATATATGTCAGTTTAATCTAATGAATTCTTAATATATATTAAAGAACAATTTTAGGCTAATCAATGCTCACGTTCCACTAACAAGTTTTCAATAATTATAAGGTATTTTTACGATTCACAATCATATAAACCTTACTGGAATAAACTTTAATCTCATGTAAAGCAACAGGTTTTTAAGACTTTATCTACTGTACTGAAGAAAAAGAAAACATTTGGACATACCTTCAAACATTATATTTAATTAATAAAACTTAAAGCATAGGTTCTCAACGTAGACGATAACGCCCCCTTGTGGGCGTTTGAGGCTTTCAGGGGGGCGGTAAAAGATCCAGAGAAAATTAGGGGGCATTGGGATGGCACAGAGGGGTTCTGGCAAATTAATCAAAAAAGACCACAAGAAAAAAACATGCTGATTATGTACTAACAAAAGTAAACTTTAATACTGTTTACTTATGTTGATTGTATGTATTTAAATCATTTCTATATCATATGTACGAAAATTCACATACTTCGGTAGTTCGGGAAGTGGATGAAAAAGATTACATTACATTTTCAGATCTACATTAAATTGAATGATATAGTGCATTTTAAAATCTGTAGATTGTTGTCTTTGTCTGTGAGCAGTAGGAAAAATGTTTCGTCCACTGCATTTCATTACGTATATTATCCAAGAAACATAATTAAATTTGTTAACCAGGAATTAACGTGTTTCTTTAAAGGCTGAAACTGTCTATTTTGAAAATAATAGTTTATTATGAATTACTTCGTATCATCAAAACCCCTGTTTATCTTTATAACAGGTGAGCTAAAACTTTTATTCCATTCTTTTAAATGAAGAAGAAATTCAGTAGCGTTTCAATTTGAACCATATCCTACCTATGTGATTAAAATATATAATACTAAATATTTAAATATATTTGTGGCAATAGCTATTTCAGATTCGCAAGTAAAAAAAAATTGGGACTTAAGAAAAAAAAATTTAAAAATATATTATTTTGTAATAGGATATTTTTTAAAACTTAATTCTTGTTTTCACCAGGTATAATGTACACCCTAATTTCTCTAGAGTGGGAGGGGCGGTATCGAAATATTCACTAGTAAAGGGGGTGGCATCAAAATATTTACTAGAGAAGGGGGCGTCCGTTCGAAAAAGATTGGGAAACTATGCTTTAAAGCAAAATCTCTTTTCTTTTTAGAGTAGTTCGAAACTGATTAAATTATACAGTGATTAAATTCATGGTAAATTAATATATTTTACACCATAGTCCAAGTGGTCAGCTTCAATACACTTATATATGAGCAGCTCAGAGAGGATAATCTTCCATTAAAAAGAATGTGATATATATTAGAACTCGCTGAAATTTAGGTCATTTCGAAAGGGGTTGTAAGCACATAGAGAGAGTTATTTCTGGAGGCGCAACTATATTTATAATATTTTTCACAGTCCAGTATTTATAATTCAATTCAATTAATAAGAATAGTTAAATTAAGTAAATTAAGTTTCATTTATTAATTAAATTAAACTAATAATTAAAAGATAAGTCACAATTCTTCTTGAATAAATGTAATCTTTTTTAATTAATAAGTAATATTGCATTGCTTATTAATCTAATTGGATTAATTTTATACAGCTAATAATTTAATTTAGTTATTATTTTTAAATTCGTATACAATGTTTCTAAAACTGTTATACGTGTATAATATAATTACATGTTTTCATAAATATCCCGTATATACATTAGACTGTTTATGAACCAGCAAAAAAATTTCTTTAAAATAAAATGTTAATCTTTACTTAAGAATTATCATTAAGAGTTTATCATCTGTCCTTAAATTAACTTTAAATGCTTTTATGAGGCATTAAAACGAATTTTTAACAAAAAATATATTTTTCTTTAACTAATTATACTTGGAAAGCATAATAAACATTTTTAAAAACATATCTTTAATACTTAAGAATTTTTTTCCTATTTATAACCTTACGTATATTAAAATAGCTTTATAAGGAGGAAATATATATAAAATGTATTTTTAAATAAGGATTGTGTTGTTGTTTTCTATTTCCTTGTTTGAAATATCTTCGGACAAACTCAAGCGTCACAAAAGTACTTTAATTTCCAAACTACTAGGTTCTTCCATTATATATAATGCGTGTCTCTTATACTAAAAATACAAATGTATTTTGTAAACGGAGGTTGTTTAAAAATATTGCATGTATAACTCATTTTCAAAAGTTATTGTTTAGAAAAACTAGTTTATGTTATTAAATTTGCAATAAATATAAAACATTTACGTATAAAAAATAATACAATTAAATTGAAAGCAATAAATACCAAAATGAGCGCTTTTAATTTCTGTCTACTTTTAAAATAAGCAAACTTATTTTATTTTCTCCGTAACCGGACCTTTATAAATAATACATAAACTAAAATTCTATACAAATTAATTCCCCCTCCCATTTTTTTAAAATTGTTTTTTTTTTCAAGATAAAGTCCAATGGCTGAATTGTAGCGTATTGCGTTTCCATGCCACAGGTCCGGGGTTCAAATCCCCGCTGGGCAAGGTTGTCTCAGCCTTTCATCCCTTCAGTGGGTCTATAAATGAATACCAAGCTTGCTTGGGATGGATATCTAAATTAGTCGAGGCTCAAACTTTCCACGTTGGCGTAGTATAGCTGCTAGTTCAGGTGTCACATTCTCGTCATTTTAATGAAGATCAAAAATGCGAAGTCCTACGACCTTGAGCGGCTTAAAAGTGCGACATTAATAATCAGTGTTGCGTATGTGCGAGTCCCAATTCAGCCAAAGATCCATTATCTCGATGAATGCATATTAATTGAGCTGTGACGCATGGGCATGGTGTTCAGTGGGGTCTCAGCGGTGTTAACTTTGTCTCGGTGGCTGAAAATATAAACAATTTTCAAATAGATATAATTCTTTGAAATTAAAATTAAATAGTTCGAATCTTTTATGCCTAATTAATAAAAGAGCGAGATTTCAAAAAAGTGTAAAATATTTAAAGTATAAACGTAATTTTAAAAATTATAAACATATGAAAATATGAAAAATTTCTGAAAGAAATATTAATTCTGTTTTACGTTGCGCATGATATTTCCTAAAATAGTAGCTCTAACTACTAGCAATAAGTTGGTTTATAAAGTTAAATGTATCCTTATTACTCTGTGTAGCCATTTTTATATAAATAGAATAATAAATTATCTTTTTTTAAAAAAAGAAAATAAAGAAACTACATTTTAAAATTTTTCTTAAAAAATTTCAATATTTTTCAAATATTTAGAAATACGAAAGTTACATAATACTAAAATTAGGTAGGGTTTACAGAGTTAGATACATTTTATAATTCTATAAAGTTTTATACATCAAAGGTGATTATTTTAAGGAATTTTCCGCATTATGCATTAAACGTTCTGACAGGTTGTCTGTGATAAATTTAGAAAATTCGGGACCTCCAGTATTATGCTTCTTTAGCTGAACTCAGGAAAGAGAAACTGAAGTGGTTCTTGCTTTAATAAAGTTTATGCTGTCACCTTGTAAATGCAAACTAACCTCATTAAATTTAGCAAATAAATCTGTTAAATAGGTAAAATTTGAGTTCCATTTGATTATATATTTTTAAAAAAAATTAAACTCACGATCTAGTTTAATTGGAGCCACTATCATAGACCCCTAGGGGTCTATATAGATCACTTTGGGAATCACTAATTTATATAAACTTTTAATCACCATTTAAAAATAACTAAAAAGAATCTGTTTTTGTGTTTGTATGCAATTTTTTAGAAAATAATACTATTTTAACAATTTATTTGCCTTATCACAATTCATTTTATAAAATGAGATGTTTTACACTGAAAACCAAAATAATAAATCGAAATTAGATTTTTTTAAAAAGAAAATATGTTTTTTAAATTCCATAACTCTCAAATATAAAGTTTTCTTTTATGTATTCAACTTTCTTCTGTAGTCTTATACAGATAAATAAAATACATAATTTTTACGAAAATATAAAGTGCTTTAAATTTATGTAACTACCCCCTTCGTCATATATCTTTTATGGCAGAAATGTAAATTATTTGGTTATTACCTTTTTTAGTGCATAATGGTTTCCAGAAAACATATAATACTAATGAGATACACAAAAGTTACAAAAGAAAAATGAAAAAACTGAGGAACCGATTAAATAAACAACACATATTTACCTTCTACATAGTTCAGGTTCTAATTCAGGTTTCTCTGTATAAACATTCTATTGTTAAAATTTTTTTAAAAAGAGAATTCTAACATTGTATCAGTACTAACGATTCTCCTCATATGATAGAATTCTAAAATTCTAAGACATACTAACGAATGCTTAAAGTTCTAAACATCGTTTCAAAAACAAATAAATATTTTTAAAAAAGGAACAGCTGGGAATTTACCCCCCTTCCCTCCCCGTTCACGCTGCAATTCATTCGAATTTCATGGTGAAAATCGAACTTTTAAACTATGTAAACTTTCTCTCAACACAGTCATGTTCCGCTTCATTTATTTTTTTCCCACAGCAGTTTGCAAACACTGCGAATGAGTCAAAACTAAAAATGCAGACGATTTTGTTCGTACCTGGTGTTTAAGTGTGTGAATTTTGAAAACGAATTAGGAAAGGGGTGGTCACGGTGAATATTTTTTATTTAAACTGTTTTAACTTCTTCGAGAAAAGTAGGAGGGAATTCCAAAACAAATGTTTTAATTTAATAAATAAGTTTTGTTTCAACTTTTGAAAGTTGAATGTACGTTATTAAGATCATTCTAAACAAAGTTTTTTTAAGAGAAATTCAATTAAGAAAACGTAGATTTTTTTCGTATCGTTTTGATCTTTGAAGGAACTTGTTTTGCAAAAAGAGTTTTATATATTCGTAAAACATAATAAAATGTTATTCGAAATAAAGTTTATAATTTAAAAAAAAAAAGTTTCGTTCGTTACAAAGTTATGCAGTCTTCTTAGAACAATTCATCATTTTAAATAAATGGGTTTAATTCATGATTATCACATGGCAGACTGGCGTCAGACTTTTACTTGTTATTCTGCTTGCAAAATTGAAATAAAATTTCAAATTTCATAATTGGGTAGAGATATTAAAGTATTAAAATTCCAAAATGTTTCTTAAAATTAAAAAAAAAATTCTTACATTATACATACATTTTTAAATCAAGTTCATTTTTTTTATCTACATGCGTCATTATTGTCGACAAATATGTGCTTTTTCTAAGAAAGTTTCTGCAAAAAAGCAAATATTGGCAACAGCAAAGCGTATGAATTAATTGCTTGGGTGAAAACATGTGATTGCATTTATCACGTGACAATGACGTCATATGCATTCAGTCCATTATATTCAACTTACTATACTGTAAAAGAAGCACACAAAGACAATTTTATTTTATTTGTAATGAAACATATGTTCATAATAAATCAAATATCAGGAGTTTAATTATTTAGAAACGTTATACACTACCAAATATGAAATTGATTAGATAAGAAATTATAATTATAATTTTATTCTAAATGTAATTAATATTTTGGGTACTTACGTGTTATAGCAACCGTAGTGGCGACATTATATGAAAAGAAGCACATGGTTGCCAATTCAGCGCGTACGACATACGACACATCCGAAATCGGGGTTGCCAACTTGGCGAGTTATCTTGAACGTTGGGACTGTTGCGATAGCGCGTAAGTAATTCATTTGCTGTCTAGATTGCATTAAGTAGCATTGGAACTAGAAACTTTTTCCCAACTAAAAAATTCACCTGAATTCTTCTGAATTTACAAATTATTTTAATTAATGTACATTTTGAATAAATTATTTAAAAAAGAATACAAACCGTATATTTGAAAGTAATTTTATTTACAAGCAGAAACACTTACTTGACTTTTAAAAAAGAATATTAATATCAACTTTGAAAATTAAATATTTAAGTTTAGTAATGGTTATTGAAACAAAAATGTTTAAAACAAACTTCGACAACAATTCTAGATTTTCAATCCGAAGGATTTTTTGGTTGACATTCAATATTCGATGATTGTTTCGTTTTCCTTTTTGGTGTTATTACCAAAATTTCTTTTATTGCTATTCGTTTTGTTTTACATCCATTTTCGTTATTAGTGTCATTGTTTTATTATTCTTATTGTTGTTTATGTTCATTTAGCTATTATTTATTGTTTGTTGCTTACGTTTTCCTTTTTTGTTTTCGCTGTTAAAATAATCGAATGGCTTTTCGATAACATTTCCAAGATCTTTTTCAAAAAATCTTTGGGGAATTCAGAGACATTCCCTATTTTTTAAAAATCATTTCGTTTTTAATATTGTTATATCATTAATGCTTCATTTTGTTATTGGTGATATTATTGTTATTTGTCATCGTTATACACTAATGCTGTTCGTTCTGTTTTTGTTGAACTGATAATTCAGCACTGTAATTGTGATTTGTAAGAACTAATATTATTATTATTATTGACTAAAATAATTAAATGGACTGTATATTTAACAAATTTTAATAAGCAAAAGGATCCCAACTATATGGGATCGCTATACTTTTCGAACAGAACAACAAAAAGGTTGAAACAGTTGGCTCGAAGCTAAATCTATACAAAGGAATTCTCATAAAGGGGAACTGGCAGGTGTCGTCCGCGTCACTTGACCATGGTTCAAAATTACGCGGACCGTCGCCAAAAGCCCTCGTGTTGCTAATCAGTGCGACCGTTAATATTCTCTCTCTCACAAAGGAACTGGCGCCAACAATTATGCTTGGTAAATCTGGATACAAAAGTGAGTAATATAACCGATTGAGTTTATTCTCAAACTGAGCTATGTTACGTTTGGATTACATGTATTTTTAACACCCTTTTGTAAGCTTCACTTGTATGTAACGAAATCTTTAAACTCAATTCTTACCCACTTTAAAATGTCAGATTAATTCGAAATTTTGTACACTTGTCCAGACTGATAACAATACAATAATTTTATAATTTTGTTCCATTGTCCTAATCAGGATTAACGGTTTCACATTTCCAGATTTGGCAACTAATTCCAGATCCCATTTCCAGACTTGGCGATTAATTCTAGATTTGGTGACTAAAACATTAAGTTACTACTGAGTTCGATTTACCATAAAAGGGTGTCTTTTAGTTTATTTAAACTATAATTTATTTAACACGCTTTTATCAGCTTCACCTGTATGTAGCGGAGTCTTTGAACTCGCTTTTTACCCACTTTAAAAGGTCAGGTTAATTCGAAATTGTGTACACTGGTCCAGGACCGATGACAATAAAATAATTTAATAATTTTGTTCCATTGTCCGAATCAGGATCATCAGGAATAATGATTTCCCACTTTCAGATCCCATCCCACATCTGGCGACTAATTTGAGATCCCATTTCCAGATTTGGTGACTAAAAGATTAAGTTACAACTTAGCTCGATTATCTATAAAAGGGTGTGTTTTTTTAATTTCTTTTAACTATAATTTTTATTTAACTATATTTGAAGTAATATAATGCAACTTTGGCAATGTTCGTAATTAAATAAAGGGTTATTCATAATTCTTTCCAGGGTTTCAAAGCGCTATAGTAAAAAAGTTAAGACAAATACAGCAAAAAAAAAAGAAAAAAAAAGAAGAAGAAGAAAAACATTCCGAAGCATAGAGAAACAATTCAAGCTTTATTTACATTCTTTGCAGCTGTTCAATGTGTGAACCCTTGGTTACATGACATACATCAATAGTCCAGTTCCTGCAACATTATTCATCAACATTATTGACAGCACCTGTTATCCTTTCATGCAATTCTGGTACATCACGTGGCAAAGGGGGTTCGAAAACCTGGTATTATATGAAAGACCACGTTTATACGGATAACTCGGAAAGGAGTAGAGTAGGGTGTGGCAAGAAATGCACTATGGCATTGATGTATGACTTGTAAGCAAGTTTTCACACATAGAACAGCTGTGAAATATGTAAATAAAGCTTTAATTGTTTCTGTATTCTTTCAAACGATTTTTTGGTGCTTACGTATTATCGCAACCTATTGGCGACATTATATGCACCTGGTTGCCAAATCAGCACGTACAACACATAGGAAATTGGGGTTGCCAACTTGGCGAGTTATTAATAGAGTTGGTGATTGTTGCGATAATATGTAAGTACCGATTTTTTTTAAGTATTTTTTTTTAAATTTTTTACTTTGGCGTTTTGAAACTCTGGAGGGAGTTATGAATAATCCTGTTTATTCAAACTTGTACTATTTCCTCACTAAACAATGATGTTCAGTATGTGACGGTTCTTTCGGCGATCTTTTCCCTAATAATCCTCTTGGGTAATTTCTGGTCTTTAAAAATTATTTTATTATAAAACTCCTCCTCGAAGAAGAAGATGTGATTATGTAAATTAAGACTACTGTATATAGTCTAGTCTTTCAGGTTAGAGAGAGAGATAGGATAGATTGCAAGTGGAGTAGTGATTAATCAAATCAAATGTGAATCGCGGATATTTAATATTTGATAGTTGAATTACTTAGGGTGACGATCTGTCACAGGAGATTGAATCTAGATTAAATAGCTAAGAAGTCAGAGCTATTGCCTTCAGTTAGTGTACTAAGTGTATTCAAGTCTTCTCATATCTTGCGTACCTCTTTAATTGTCTGTATATTTATTAATTGGATGCATCTCTTAGTCTTGATCGATTGCATTTGAGTAGTGGTCAATATTGTGAATAAATTAGATTGTTTTTGAAATATGGCTAGTTTTCCTTCCAATCCTCCCACACCTTCAGGCATGCTGGTGAGATCTTTACACGTATTAACCACAAATATAGAAAATCAAAATGCTTGTTACGCAACTGAAAACACGAATTGGAATACGATACAAATAAATATAACAGATAGTGGGAAAAAGATTTATAACACTGCTATAGGGTCAAGAAAGCAATATTAAGACACTGAAAAGGGGGGGGGAAACAAATCTACGTTTGTTTGCACAGGCGTGCCATCTGTTTGACGCTCATCATGTCTTGAGCAAAAATTGAAAGTAAGCAAACATGTGTTCTTTATCGTAAAGTAGTTTTTTTTAAGTCTGGACGTCTATTTAAAACTGACACTGATTTGCGTATACTAATTGAATATTCTGTAGCAAAAAATATGATTTAATAGAATCATATAAAAACGGCAACAAAATCTTGTTATGAATACCTAAGACCTAATAAAGATTATATATTTATATTGTAAAAATATCTGAAGCAGTTTAAAGTTCCCTGAATGAAATTTAAGGTGATACGATTGAACTTTACGGACATCAGTTGCATTTTATGATCAGTTTTCTAGCATCCATGAAAATTTGTATTTGAAAGACGCGTGGATAAATTCTATTTCTACTTTCCTCTCTTAAAGCAAAAGCTGAAACAAATAATATAGGTGATTGTTATCCAACCCTCAAAAGAAAACTATCACCTTAAAGACAAAATTTTCTCGATCTGTGCTAGGTGCTCTGCTTGCCAGATCTTTCCAGAACATATTTTTGATTATTTGAATCTCAACATTACAAGATCTATATAATCACCCATTGATCATATAGATTCTGTACCCGGTGAACGATATCATGGACTTAATGTACCTCAGCTAGACATGGAGTTAAATAATTAATAAGCAGAATACTATCACAAAGTTATTAATCACAAGGTCTAGGTTTGGCAGAGACCAATAGCGCACACAAGAGGATGGTCCTCATGTCCGGCCCCCACATAGCCCCTGATTTTTAATTGATGATAATCCTATGTACATAGTACGTAAAAATCAATTAAATGTTTGTTATTAACTATTTATTTTATTAATTAATGCTAATTATTAATTCAATCATTTATTTTTTACTGTTTTTTGTTCCCCAAGTCGATATAATCAAAAGAATATGTTTGGCGGAGTATTGAGATATGATACGAGAATGAAGGATTTTCGACCCTTCCCTTGAACAAATTCTTTGTGTGCAACTGATAAAGACTTTCTACTTTTTGATGTGTAGTGATCTATTGACTTTTGTCATTAATCAAGCTAAAATAAAACTGACAGTTCGTTAGGATCAATTGGGATGCATTTTGGAACTCTGGAAACATTGGGTGGGATAGGCCACAAAAAATTAGGCTAACATATACTTTATTCAGTTATGGAATAATGTATTACAATTGTAAATTTAAAAGCGCGATAAAGATACAGACTTGACCTAAAAATGGAAATTGATTCTTCACGTCAATTCACGCCAATTTAGATTCGTCTCCATTGTTGTAACAATGTAACTGTTAAAACAATGGCAAAAGTTGGCGTCGAAAACCGGCTTTTCAGCCAAACTATCCAAACCGGGCGTGCATTGTTACAACAATGCAGACAAATCATTCTCTTTTTCAATTCCTATACTATTAGTTCTCTCTCTCTCTCTCTCTCTATATATATATATATAGTTCCAATTTTCAATCGTTTATAAAATACTTTCTATTCATCATTCAAAGTAGCAATTGACTTAAAGAATTTTTTTTAATATTATTTGTTAAAAGAAAGTTTCTACGAAAAGCAAAAGCTGGCAACTGTGAAATGCATGATTGACTGGAAACACGCGACGTCATAGTCGTATCCTGTGGCGTCACATGAGTTTATGAGCTGATTGGCTTGAAACGCTGATTGCAGTTATCATATGACTATGCCATCACATGAGTTTATGAGCTGATTGGCTTGAAACGCTGATTGCAGTTATCATATGACTATGACATCACATGAGTTTAACCCGCAATTTATTATTAAACAACTTTTATTAAAAATAATGAATTTAGATATTTTATGTGATTTATATTAAACTATTGGTTTAAAGGTATATTGTTTACTTAATAAAAAATAGTGAGGAATTTTAAATTGGCCTTTAATGATTTAAAGAAAATTCGACTCTCAACGTTCTCACTAACATCAAGACTTTTCATTCTCACTGCGCTAGGCCAATAAAACAAATCAAATTACCTTCGTTAAGAGACTATCTGATATGATATTCACATTTCCAGGCACTCTCCAAGCATTATTTAAAATTTATTCAGGGCAGATAAGAAAGAAGTATCTTAAAAGCTAAGAAGTATTTTTCATAGAATTTGGGCCTCAAACTTCCATCTGTATAAGAATAGACATGCTTTGTTTATGAAAATACTTTCCCGTTTTCCGAGAAATCCAGATTTCCGGAATGTTTGCTTTTCGTATATATATGCTTGAATAAATACCGACGTCGTGGATTTCGAATAATAGAGCGCCATTCCTAAAGATCCTTGAGATAAATTCTTATTCAAATGAATTTATTTAAATGCCTAACTTTACAGCCAACTTGATGATGCCAGATATATATAGAAATGTATATTTAAAAGTAATATTTGCGAACAAATTTGTTTATTGTAATGTAAATTGAGCAATTTAAGAAGATTTTAACTGAAGTTGTTTTTTGAACTCGTGGATTTAAACTTTTAAAAAGGGGGAATGTTCCTTTTTTTTGCAGTATTAGTCATTATTTTATCATTACTTTTGCTACAAAATTTAGATATCTGTAGCAATTTGTAGCAGATCTAGTTATTTCAGTAAGAAAGTTTATTAGTTTAAGACAGAGCTTCTCAAACTTCCCAATTTTCAATCGTAATTTTCATCAAGCCCCCCTCCATATAATAACAATATATTGAATTCAAGAATACTGTACTTTGATGCTAAAGCTAGAATGTGACTTTAATTATAAACCGTACAAATTTTCAAGGATAATTATTAAATTTTGTATATGAAAAGCCTATGGGTAAATAACTTATATTAACTTAGTATTCATGAAATACATTGTGCAGAACTGATATATTTATAAGTATTATATATCAATGTGTAAATATGTATTTTATTTATTATGTCAGAATATATATTTTCTTTTGCTTCCTTTTAGTAAATTAATATATATTTTGAATAATCTTTTATTTTTTCGACTTTTCAATATGCTCGCGCCTTCCTGATAGGATTATCACGACCCCCTAGGGAGTGCGCCACACAGTTTGAGAACCCGCTGGCTTTGGAAAATTTAGAATGATATTGATTGTTGATTCTAACTCTTTCAAATATTTTAATATTGATATTTCTTTTCTTTCCTAGAGATAATTTAAAATTTTTTGTTTTGTTTTGTTTCTGAATTCAAGGAATATTAAATACGTACCACATGTAAAAATTAATAAAATAAAATGGCGAAGAAAAACAACTATTTTGATAGAGAATTGACTTAATAACCGCTTGATTTACTATTGTGTATGCTACTTTCTTAGGAAATTTAGATATTACAATATAATTAGCGTGCAAAAATATATTAATACATTAATAACAAATACATACATAATAAATTTGTACAGTATTGTTTATTAATAATATAACTACACGTGTGCTTAACAAAGATATGTTGTTGTTCAATTGATCTTTAGTTTCTGAATCATAAACCTATTTTGATGAAGATTACAATTTACAGTCCTTTCATATGAGTCAACTTTACCCTAACGTAACAGAAAAAGCAGATAGTCAGGAGCTAGTTTTGAATGTAAATCATCTGGATCCTTTCACACGTGGTCAACTGACACTGTTTGCCGTACCACAACCTGCTCTCGAAAACTACACTCTCTTCCCCGCCAGTTGACTCAACTGATAGGGTATTGGGGAAGCTACGGTCTTCACATGCGGATACTTGTCTATTAAAAATGGAGAAAGTTTTTTATTGCTTCTCCGGACTCAAGTCATTGTATCAATGAATCCAGCACTTTTTCCCCCCCTACGACACTCCCTTTTCACTTTGTGCCGCGTGTAAAAGGAACGCTCATCTTTCTTCACACTAGAAGATTGAGTTGACTGGCACAGAGTTGCCTCATGTGAAACCGGCCTTAATCTATTGTAGTTTATTTTAGATATTAGTGAATGAAAGAAAAAGGACCAAATAGGATTGTCATTAAAAATAAAGGTTCTCCACCCTCACCCCCAGTTCAAACTTATAGTTTACCTGACATTTTTTTAACATTTCTGGTTTTGAATGTAAATGTTAAAGATTTCATTTGTTCAAAATATTTATATATACACACACATTTGACCAAAATTTAAACCATAACAAGTTCTACAAAAGATTTTTTAAGTCAATTCCTACTTAGATCAACAAAAAGAATTTATTTTAGTTATTTTTCTTATTAAATAGTTACAATTAGTATAAATATGTATATACATATGACAGAATCACAACATTAAGTGTCAATTAATTTTCATTAATTATCATTAAAGTATCGCATCGTCATCCAAATCAATCGTGTATATAAAATTTCAGTTCAACCCAAGTCGCTAAAAATGAAGCCAGTGTGGCTGTATCTGTAATTCTTTAAATAATTAATTTTAGTCACTTAATTTTAATTAATAAAAATAAAGTTATCGTATTGTTACCCAAAACAATAGTGTATAGAAAATTTCAGTTCAAATGAGCTCTTTAAAATGTGAGAAAAAAATATTTTCAAGTTTTGACACAAGATGCCAAAAATGATGCTAACGTGGCTGTATTGTAATTCTTTGAATAATTAGTTTTAATCGATTAATTTTTATTAATTATATTTAAATTACTGTATTTTTTTAACATTTATAAACCCCGTGCACCACGCAATGTATAACACGGGGGCATACAACACAGACAGAAGAGAGAAAGGATTACAATACAAACATCCATGCCTTCTCCGGGATTCTAACCCAGTCCCTACGGAAGCGCAGTCAGCTTCACTGACCACTATACCGGATGGGCGGCAAATTACTGTATTGTCATACAAAATAAGCGTGTATATAAAATTTCAGCTTAATTGAGTGCTTTAAAATGCATTTCATTTAACGATTGAAAATTTGAACAAGATAGATATATAGAGAGAGTGAGCTAATAGTAGGAATTGAAAAACTAAACTACTGAATGGTATTTTTCTAATTATTGCAGTTCCATGTGTCGTAGCCTTTCGCTACCCCTATGATTATTAACTCCCCTTCGCATATTATCTAAATCTGAATATGTTGGATCCATAATTAATTACAACTAAATTAATAAATCAATCTTATTTATTTATTTTTCTTAATTGAGAAATACACAAATATTATTCAAACTATAAGAACAACAAATTACAGTAGAGTGCGAGAAGAATCTGATTATGAACGACGGAATTCTAACTGAGAATAACGTATACAATCAAGCTACGCATTTATATCTAATTTATGAAAATAACTGACCTGATACCTTTTTCTTAAGGCAGGTTTCTCTAATTCTGGATTGCTTTAAGGAACGGCTTCAATCTTAGATATCTTTCAGTTCCGTCCCGAACCGAATTAATGAACACTTTTCAATCGTCTTCTCCCGACGAATATATTTCCACTAGATAAACTAATCTCTGAGAATCACCTTCTTAATCAACCTCGTAATCATCCTCTTTCTCTTCATTTCATTTCTCCCTTTTATATCTTTTTCGAACTCGCTAAACCCGAAACTATCTTGTTTGCATAAGTCACACTTTTGGCTCTCGGAAGATTGGTTGATATAAATAAAATATTTAAAGATTTGAGAGAAGGTTAGTGAAACGCGTAAGCACCCCCCCCCCCGTCGCACATTTTAATTAAATCACTTGTGTTTGACAAATTTTGCCTTTGCGTAACCCTGTGCCTAGTTCCCTCATCCCTGCCAGGGTCAGAACCCCTGAGTATGTGTGATATTTTTTATTTAGCATTCAATTCAGTATTGTTTACTTTCATTGGACATGGATGACCATGTTATTGCTCTTTAAACAAATTTTAAATGTTTAGTATTACTAAAATGTACATTTAAATTTATTTAATTACTCATTCCATAATATCGGGATTATCTACTATAAATTGATCTGATAATTTGCTATTGTTTTTCACCACATCATAGATAAAATCTTGATTCCCTATTTCTGAGGCACGAGGCTACTCATTTTATATTCAACCTTTACTTTTATGATTAATTCAACTATCTCGCTTGATAGAACGCATTCGCATACCATTCACAATGAAGATACTTTGGCGAATTTTTTCAACCATCCTTGTCTCGACTTTCTAAAGTCGCACGGAATAGTTCAATGTAATCATTACTTCCATCAACGTTGTATTAATTCAAAACGCCGCTCAGTGACGGATTCTCATTGTTCTGAATTTTGATACGAATCTGTATAATTTTTATGTGATGTTTTATATAAGTGCGTTCTCTTATACTTAAAAAATTAAATTGTAAAGTAAAAGTTTGTGTTTTTTAGTCATTTTGTAACTTAATTTTGCTCTCTGGTTTGTGGGTAAATAGTAAAAATTTCCAGACGGTTCAGGACGATTGAAATGACAAGAGCTTAGGAAATTGGTCTCGTTTGGAAGTGCGAGCCGGGATTCGATTTTCGATTTTTATGGGCAAAGTATGTGTCCGCATCTGCAATGTGCAGACAACATGGAGCGAATTGTATCATTCTTTTCAATCATGCAGACAGGATATCGAAAACCACAATATGGCAGGGAGCGACAGGTCAAGATCGTCAACAACGTAAATCAGCACGACACGCATTGAAGAAATGATTCAAAACGATCGACGGGAAATCTCATCAAAGCTAGGACTGAGCTATGGTAGCATGCAGCATATCGTTTCTGATGTGCTGTGATATCCCAAGACAGTTCTGTGAAAACATGCGTCGAGACCTGGCTCAATGGACTAGGACCTGATTTCTCCCAAGACGGGTTTAACAAGTTGGTCCTGCGTTCTAATAAATGCCTAAATAGACTTGGTGATTATGTCGAAATGGGAAAGCGTATGCCTCTTAATTCCCTTTTGTATTATTATTTGTCTATTGTTAATAAATATTTTCTTATTCGACTTGTAACCTTTTTTCGGATCAACCCTCGCATATATATACATATCAGGGGCGCCCACAAGGGTATCATGAACCCCCTCCAAAGCCCTTGATTTTTTTCAATTGATTATAATCCTATGTATATAGTACGTAAAATTTAATAAAGTATTTGTTATTTATAATTAATTTTTTAATTAATGCTAATTATTTATTCAATAAAATATTTTTTACTGTTTTTTGTTCTCGAAAATCGACGAAATCAAAAAAATATGTTGGGCGGCTTATTATAGCATGGTACGAGAATGGATGACTTTCGACCTAGACTCCCCCCCCCCTCGAAAAATTCTTCTGTGCAGAACTGAAATATATATATATATATATATAATTTTAATATAAAAAAACTGGCAACAGCGAATTGATGACATAATTGTCCGAGGAGAAATAAAGAACACTTCTGTCAGAGAAAAATATGAAATGGTTGCAACAATAAAGTGTGATGATGTTCTATTGAAGAAATAGCTTATTCTGATTTAAATTCTAATGTCTTCCAGGAATTATTTAATAAAATGCGCAATTTTCTATAAAAATAACCTATGTAACAACGAATCTCTACGCCTATGTTTTTACAACTACTTAGGGAAGGAGGGGGGGGGGAATAAATCTTTGAATTAATCGAACTTAACATCCCCCCTGTTCAACGTTATTGTTTACATTCTATTATCTACGATCTTGGGCTGAACCAAAATTCGAACGTTTAATCAAATTCTCTGACACCATCTGTCATGGAGTTCGAGAACATATTGTGTTCTTCATGACTATATCCTCTGTACAAAATGGGATTCAAAAACACTTTAGCAGACAGGGAAAAACTCTAATGTTTTCACTACATTATGACTTCACTAGCATATCACATTTATTACATAACTCATTTCTTTTGAGATAAAATCCTTCGCAATTTGTTATAGAGTCGGTTACACGTAAAATGGTATTGGTATCAAGTTCTCACATGCTAGAGTGTGGAAATCAGAAGTGTGTACTAACTCAAGTATCCTGCTCATTCATTTGACAAATGCCCAGAATGACGAGAACCATCCTCAATTATCCTTATACAGCTGTAAAGCAATTTTTGTCTTATATATTTGGCTATTTAAAGTAACAACCGCAAAACAATATTTTTTTGAGTTAATAACTTTTTTCCCACATAAAATGTATTTTATATTTTACTTAAGTCAAATAGGTACTTAACTTTAAAATTCAAAGTTAAAAATGTATTTATATATATAGACTGTTTCTCTGTTTGCACTCATGGACAAAAAAAATTAGCGCACCAAGAAATAATTGCGGGATCGTAACGAAACTTGGCATGAAGGTACATGTCGCGGAGATATGCAAATGATTAGAAATGCAGCGTGATTGCGCATTACGTATAGCCGGTAGAGGGCGTTTAACGTCGTTTTCCGTGGAATATAAAACCGGTAACTAAAGCTTGTTTGAGTGCGCTGAATCGTTTACAAAGGAACAGCTGAGGTAGGCATGCCATTACGCCGTTTTCGAAGACAATATGAGCAGCTGTCGCAGATTGAGAGGGGAGAGTCATCAGCATGATGGAAGCTGGGTGGTCAGCTAGGTGATTAGGTCGTCAATTAGGGAGCTCTGATTATGTTGTGAGGAGGTGTTGGGACCAGGGGAGATGTCCTTTACACGAAGACTAGTCTCAGGATGCTCTCGACAGACCAGTCGTCGAGAAGACCGCCACATCATAAGAAATGCACACCTACAGCCAACTGCTTCATCTGCCGCCATTCAAGCACAGGTAGCACCTTCACTAGGGGCCCTTGTGTCTTCTCGAAACATACAAAGGTGCCTGGCTGAAGGACATTTGGAATCGCGGCGCCCATTACGTGTGCTACCTTTAACGCCCATCCATCGACGCTTTCGTTTGGAGTGGTGCCGCGCACGAGGAAACTGGACTGCAGTGGAATGGAACCAGGTCGTCTTTAGCGACAAATCCAGATTCAATCTCAGCAGGGATGACAATCGTGTTCGTGTGTGGAGACCCCGTGGTGAATGCCTCAATCCTGCCTTTGCTTTACAGCGACACACTGCTCCCACAGCTGGTGTGATGGTATGGGGTTCCATTGTCTACAATTCACGGTCACCCCACAGCCACCATAACAGCCCAGCGGAATGTCCATGACATCTTGCAACCACATGTGTTGCCACTCATTCAACGGATCCCAGGAGCCCTTTTTCAACAAGACAATGCTCGGCCTCATACGGCAAGGGTGTCACGAGACTGTCTCCGCACTGTTACTACCCTTCCTTGGCCTGCCCGATCCCCAGATTTGTCTCCATCGAGCATATCTGGGATCATTTGGGACGGCGAGTTGGGCATCCCACGAGTTTGAACGAAATAGAGGCAAGGTTACAGCAAATATGGAACGAAATGTCTCAAAACATCATACGGAACTTGTATGCCTCAAGGCCCGATCGTATCACATCGTGCATTCGCGCAAGAGAGGGTTCAACAGGGTATTAAATCCTCCGTTCTTATGCTTTTTCTCCGAAATAAATGATCTTTTTTCTTCGATTTTCTAATCATTTACTTACATCAAAGTAGTCATTACGCATGTAAAATTTCGTCTCATTTTGACGACTCCTTCTTGGTTCGCTAATTTTTTGTCCATGGGTGTACATGCATTATAACCATACGAGACTATAATACGTGGCATTTTTCTCATTGAAAATTTTGAATTTAAATTTTACTATAAAATTCTGTTATTCTTAATCTTTTGTGGATTTTAATAATTTAGAAATGAATTCCCCTCGAAATGCAACTACAACTCATTCTTTCTAGAATCGCAAGCATATCTGTACTAAATGCTGTATAAGAGTACATCTTGATTCCTTGTTCCATCATACTCGACTTCGCTAAAATGACTGTGATATTTTTATGTTTAAAACTACTAGAGTCTCTATATTAAAGCACTCACAAAGCCAAATCTTCGAAAAGAAATTTTTTTAATTGACACAAATACTTTAAACCAGTGGTTTTTAAATCTTCGATCCCCGTGACCCTCTTTTTGTATCAGCCTGGCATCGTGGACCCCCAAGATTTTGATAGATGCCATCGCCATCGTATTGTTACACTGTGAATTTAGTTTTTAATCCTTACGCATGTGTTTGGGCTATATTTTTTGAAAATATTACGTTGTAGTAATGGCTATGTAGTAGCAAAGAATATAAAAACTGCTTTAATTTTCTTCATAGAAATACGTGTTTTAGTAGAGTTTTTTCTTTGAGGGCAACTTAGTGATCTTGTCAAGGATGGTACAGCATTTAATTTTTCCACGGAGGTCTTTCAGAGTCTGAAAAATAGGGAAATCTTAGCATCAGATAAGAAAGAGACCTTCGCGGACCCTATTGAAAGCTATGAGGACCTCTGGGCGTCCATGGATCGCAATTTAAGAACTTCTGCTTTAAGCAGATATCGGTACTTAAGTATTATCGCAACAATCGCCAACTCTTTTAATAACTCGCCAAGTTGGCAACCCTGATTTCCTATGTGTCATACGCGCTGAATTGAACCGACACTGACGCTGAACGTCACTGGGAAATGTAACGCGAAGCGTTCCTCCATCCCATATCAAAGATGTTGAATGTGGCCTTATGTTGAGGAGCCTTGATGAAAGAGTGTATCCTGATTGGTTGTTAGGATGTGGCAAGGAGGCGTGGCTAGTGGAGCTTCTTCGGTGGCATCCGAAATTGGCGGGAAAAAGTCCTGCAGTGAGAGGAGTAGCCTGGATGCCATTGGCTGAGAATTCCCTGCGAATAGGTACACGATAGGCTGCCCTGATACGTTGGAACTTGAGAAATGGGTTTGACAACCCCGTGTTTCTTTTTATATAATGTCGCCAATAGGTTGCGATAATGCGTAATTACAGATATCTATAATTAGATGCAAAAAATTTTCAAATTGGATTATTTATTGGACATTTAAGGTCGGTTTTGTTCTAAAAAGACTTAGCTTTTCAAAGTTTTTTTATTGCAATTAATTTTTCTCAAAATATTTTTTTAAGGAAATTAATGTGGTATAAGGCAGATCCGGACCATTCGTATTTAATCATGATCAAATGAAAACCGAATGCCATTATTCCTACTTTTCCTCGTTATCTTTTTGAAGGAATTCTCAAACTCCTCGTATTGAGAACTGAAGCTATAGAATAGAGCGGTACTAACTTAGGTGTCACCAGTGGCGTAATGTACACCCCCGCATCTCGGGGGAGGGATAGGATTCTAGTAGATCCAGAGCCTGACTGAGGCTAGGTACATATTTGGGCTTGGGGCCCAAAACCTGACTTTGCATGGGGACCTTAATATTCTACATTACACAAATGGCTGTTAATAAGTTCAGTTAATAAGGTTCAAAGGAACGAAATTCATCACCAAAACCTTCGAGTAATTTTGTCAAGATATTTATTCAAACTAATCAATTTTTGGTATTAACAAAAAAAAAAAAAAAAAATGAAAAATCTCTTTCCTTTTTTTCGCATAAAAATTTGTTTTCCGCAAAAAATTCGTTTTTGATTTCTGGAAGCTGAGCTAAGAAAACTGGATCATGACATCCTCAAATTGAAACAAGAGAGAGCCACAGGCTCCAAATCTTCCCCTGACTGACCAAAACTCTCGATGGACTGAAACGGGTGTCCCATGACCCAGGTCACCAGGGAGGGGAAGTAAAAACAAGGACAGTCCCAAGCGTCCATTCAGTCTCACGGAACACTGGACCTGCTTCTTCTGGACTTGTGGCACGGAAAAAAAAGCAAGAGTAGAGAGAGAAAATAAGAGGTACAAGAGGTTAAAGGAAAAACAAAAATAAAATATTTTTTTCCTTGCCAACAGCTACGGAGAGTTTTTTCACTCAAGTTTATTTCAAGCGTATCAAGTGTCTTTGGCGAAAGCTAAACAGGAAGTAGTTCTGGAGGTTAAAGGCAATAAGATGTAAGGGGGAAAATGTTAGAAAGAGAGACATTTCTCTGTGTTTTTTATTTTATTATTATATTCTTCTAGCTCTGCCTTCCTTTATTTCTGTTCTAGACTTTCTTTTTATGTATTTTTTTCTGTTTCATGCGCAAAATTGCTGGCCTGTGCTTGTCTACCAGAGAGAACAAATGGAAAGGATAGATAATAAAGATAGAAAAAAGCAAAAAAGAAAAAAATGTAGGAGAATTTTGCTGAATGACATTAGAATAGAAGCCGAACAAATTTTATACTTTTTTCTTTTTCTTCCTTCTCAATGAAATGGTCGAAATCATGCCCGATTTCTTTTTTCTTTTTTTTCCAGTGAAAAATTTTATTGCGCAAGAAAATAGCCATCTGTTTTGCTTTCTGCATCAGTTGATATATAGAACTCTTAGGATTCGTTTGAAGTGCTATCCAGAGACTTTTTTTTTATTTTTAGTTTTGCTCTCTCCGACAAACCGCAAAATTTCTTTTTCGTGCTGAATGCTAAGGCTTTCGTGAGAAACGGATATAAAAACAATCGTTTTCTTTCAAAAAAATTTGTTTTTCAAATTTTCCGGGTTTCTGAATTTTTTTCTATTGTTTACTGCATGGATCCCATTATCTCTTTCGTTGTACGATGTACTTTATGTAATTTTTAGAGTTACGAAAATGAATAATATATAAGTAATGTTCTAGGGGAAGAAAAAAAGTTAGGAAGCAATGTATATATATATATAGGCAATGCGTTTTCATACATAATAAATTTTAATGGAGCAAATTATAATTACCTTTGTATCTAATTTCGAAGATAATATAGTAATATTATCATGGAATTATGAACATTATTTCAAAGACTTTCTTTGCCGATAATCACAAATGAAATAACAAAAAACATATTGAATTACACATTTTAGTTGTGTTTTAAATAATATAGTCTGTAGTGATATAATTAATTTATTTCTTTAAGGTATCCGAACACGTTCGGAGTACTTTTTAACAAAAAAGCATACAAAAACATTATAAATGCTCTTTTAGGACTCAATACCAATAAATGTTACTATTTAACTGTCCAAAATTTAAAATAAACTACCTGAATTTTACAAAAATCACAATTATAAGTGAAATTTTAGCAATATTTTTGAAAAACTTCAAAGCAGTTAGAGTAAAAAGTAATTAACATATATTAGTAAAAGTAATACTAAAACAAATTAGATGCATTTATCTAGAAAATGTACTAAAATGTTAATTTTTATTAAAATTTGAAAATTTTAGAGCTGAATAAGTTGACATTATAAGAAATGTTACATTTTTTATGAGACCATTATTTAAACAACAAGCCATAACTCAAAAAGTGTTCATACAACAAGAAATATTTTAGAACATTCTCCAGAAATTAACATGAATATCAGGTTCAAAAAGTTTTATAGAAATACATTCGTAATATTTTGAGTTATCAGACTCGCCATGATAGATTTTGAGCAACTTAAATGCCCACTTCTGGTAGATCAAAAACATACTTCCGGTTTTTCTAACTTTTTAAAATTGATTGTACCTTGGCCTGTAGGTAGCGTAGAAACAAAAGTATGTTTAATAAAGTCAATAAAGATAGCTCTATTCAATTAAATAACAAACAAAAATATCTGTCATGACTGAATTTGGCCATTTTCAACGTGTTCGAATACCTTAAAGCTTTAATTACTTATATGTTATTGTAAGTAATATATAATTAATTGCATATTATAAGAAAGTTTTAGCTTAAAGTATCCGACTATACCAAAATTGTGAATTTTTCCAAAAATCGGCAAATTTTTTATGATTTTATTTTTTAGACCATTTAATTAGCTTTATAAAAATACCAAGTTTTTTGTTTTCCATTCACTAGAACAAAAACTACAAGTGTTTTACCGAAATCAGATGCCATTACTTTAAGCAAGATGTCACATTTTAAAACACGTTTGACTCGAAATGTGTTTTTTTAAAATTCCCAAACGGGGGCAGCGATTGCTAAAAAAGTTTTGAAAATAATTTGCTGAAATTTTTTGTGTATATTCTGTATAATAAAAGAAGTATTTTAACCTTCAGATTTATCAGTCACTGTTTTATTACGAAATTTACTGTCCCTTATTTGAATCTCTTATAATAACTAAGATAAAGTGCTCTAGTTTTTGTAAAAATTAAAATATCTCTTATCCTAAAAGTCATTTCAAAAATGGATAGCAAAGCAATACATCAAAATTCAAAATTTGATGTATTGCTTTGATGTATTGAATCATACATCAAAATTGAAATTTTTGATGTATGATTAATTAAAAAATGATTAATTTTTTGCACAAATGTAATTTTTTTGTAAATTTTGACCAATTTTTTCCCATTTTAGTAATAATAATTTTTTTTCCTTCTTATTTTTAGCACATTTTTTTTAATGTACTGAATAAATCTAAAAACCACAACAACAAAAAATTCCCATATCTCTATTTTTTTAAAAAAAGATTTTGTCGCAAGGAGTCCGATACCTTCGTGACTTAAGTCATACAACGTTACGGAAGCGAAGCGGATGGGTAACGGCTAATTATTTGTACAACATTAAGACCTTTTATTTGTTTGCTTACGACGCATAAAAATTAATTTTTGATTGTCTTTATTTTTAAAAAAGTACTGTAACAAGAGAAGTATCACTGAATTTTTGAATTTTTAGACAATCTGAAATAGTTTTTTGATTCTTTCGTTATTTATTTTTTTCAATCTGCGTGGGGTTTCCAAAGAACTTAAGAACCGATTTCTTTAAGAAGCGTAAAGTCTTTTCTTTTCTGAAGCATAATAATCTGCAATTAACTTTCAATTTCTTTTCTTTTTTTGTAAGAAAAAAACAAGTTACAAAAACATGAAGTCTTTATACTAATTCACTTTGTATGATGTTATTAAGATACGTTATCCATGACCAACCAGAACGCAGCATTTACTGCGTAATCGGAAGATTAGGGGAAAAAATTTTATATGAAAACTCTATAATATATTGTTAAAGTCGGAAATAAATGCATGAGAAAAACGAGTCGTATTATTTCATTAAACCTCAGAAAGGAGAAAATAATCCCTTTTTCAACATAATAATGAAATTTTTAAAGAAACAATCAGAAACGTCCGGAGTTAGTGCTATATTTATAAAAAGCAAATGAAAAAAAAAATCATAAGATGAGAAATAATTTTACTTGCATTAAAATCTGCCCCCCCCCCTTTTGTCTGGAGTCTTTCGTTTATGTGCTGTATTTCACTATAACTGTGTCTGTTTCTTCCGCACTCTCTTAATATTTATGTGTTACAGTTAAAGTGTATAATTCACTTACTTCATAGAATAAATAGGTACTTCATGAAATAACTAGACAAGTCAGTTAAAGTATATAAAGGATGAAAAATCTCATACTTCACCTAGTTATTCTATGAAATAACTAATGATAGATCGTTAAAAAGTAAAACAAGATATCAATCATTGGCATGGCCAAGTAATTTTAGCGCGTTTTTCACATGTTGTATTTTACAATAATGCAACTAATGAACTTTTTACTAACAGAAAATAGTGTTTACTATACTTAAAAAAAAAATTTCTAAATTTTTTTTTTAAAATTATTAAATTTAAATATGATTCGGCTCATCTAGGGCACAAATGCGATCAAATGCCGAAAACCCGAGGTCAATCGGTTAATTATTGGCTGAGAAAAAGGTACGGCAAAATATGGAACGAAGACCAAGACGAGGAGGAGGACGAAGACAAAATTTGCGTCCTAATAGCGCTTTTTTTTTACACTACGTGAAAAACGCGCTAAAAATAAAAAATTTTAGAGTTATTTTATAAATTAATTGATCATAAATAGGGAACACCTCTCGAAAAATACAATTTATCCCTATTGCGGATGATTAATTGATAAATAATAATGAAAAGCACAGATAATAGAATTTATTATTGTTCATATTGCTAAAATTAGTTAAACAGAAAGGGGAAAAAAATGCTTTGCTTTCGCTACTAGTATAATTAACTTTTATAATCCTTGAACTTAAAGGATATCAGGATACTAGAGTAACTAATAGTCACGTCTCCGTTTACAAGCAACAGAGTGAAGGTACAACACGTCATTGCAAAGCAGTTACAAGCGGTTCTAAAATGATGAAAAGTAGATAGAATCGGTTCAAAGAACTTTCGAGGGCTGTATTTCCTACTTTAAGGATCAAGCAAGCGTTATTCTATAGAATACCTAGTAAAATCGTAGAATTCAATAATTTTATATACTTTAACTGATCTGTCTATTTAATTTATGAAACACCTAGTTATTCTATGAAATAACGGATTTTATACTTTAACGGTAATATATATGTCAAGCAGGAATCTAAATAAGAAATGTTATTCAATTTGTATATGAAAATTTGGGATATAAACATTAATTAATAAGTTTGATCTTTTTAAAATTGTTCAGTTAAATGGCTTTTTAAGTGATCCACTTTATTATTAAGCGATATAATTTATCTACTTTTATCTAAATGACACTTTATTTACCCATCTTATTTTAAAATGGCCCTTTATTCACCCACCGTATTATTAAGTGACAGTATAATTTATTCATCTTGTTATTTAAATGAGGAATATTTCATTAATCAGTAGTTTAAGCTTACAATTTATTAAACCACACACTTTGACTTATTATTAAGTTGTGGATTATTATAATACATCTTATTTATGCATTTACATAAATGCAAAAATTTATTAACATTTTAGCAAACTTAGAATGTAAGTATTTATCAAGCTTACCAATTACACGATATTTGTTTATTAGAAGGCTGTTTGCAAATACACAATTCGAATACCGTTTAACGAATTCGTCGGGACAGAACATTATATATTAGCTATAATTCAGATTTATTCGTAATATGAACTTTGGAAATTTTATATTAAGCCACTACTCAAAAAATATCCGTGGTTAGAAATAACACGCTTTTTATTCAGCTGCTAAAAATACCATAAGTGGATTATTAAGCACCAGTTAATTTAAAATTTTAATAGTTATTCATGTTTTTGACAAATTTTTTAATTTTTGACTCGAAAAGTTCTTTTTCGCAAAACCAAAATTCAAATTTTCTGCAAAACCGTACGTATAATAAACCTCACTTCTCAAGGAAGAGAACAAACAGTTTAACTGTTAAAATATTATCTGCATTGTGAAGTGGGATGAGATAAGACTGGAACTTCCTTTCCTATTCAAAACTTACGCAACAGGTTACACTAACGAGTCATCTGCTCCTGTTAAGTATGATAATGGGCTGCACCCTTTCCCTTCCAAATTTTCAGCTTTCAAGTAAATTGTTTTTCTGCACCGGACAAAAAGGATGTCATTTGAAAAGAAATCTAATTTTTTGTATCGAAACTAAGAAATATTTTTTTCGGCTGATGGAAGAATATGTTAATTTGAGGTTAGTTATTCGTTAAATAGGGGTTTTGCCTTCATTTCAATCGGGGGAAAGAAAAATTCGTTCGACTATATTTGGAAAACGGAATCTATGACAGATCCAAAAGACAGTTTGCCGAGTAAAGAGAGAAAAGTAATAATAGAAATTCCGGATATACTATATATTTTGGATGAACTTTTATCTTTTTAAAATACAGTAAAATACGTTTATTGCAAAAACGCTTAAGACGAAATAATAGAACGTTCCTGACAAACTTATGTATTTTCATGTAGTTTTTCTTTTAACGGAAAACGAAAATCGCTTAACTTGAAACGATTTTCATTCTAGGAATGTACAAAATATGGAAAGCACCAGCCGGACTGGACTGTCTTATTGTATTATTGGAAGAATTCATTGCATTAAATGTTGATAATGTGTGTATAGCCCAACTATGGTAGACAAGGACATTTTTGAGTTTTTTTAAAGCTCAATAAACATATCATTGACGCAGATTCCGACTACTAAAATGAAATGAATTATGCAGCTCCTGTTCCCACATTATTTGAAACGAGGAACATCATGAAAAGTATGTGCACATTCCAGTGGTGAAAGAATAACAAAATGGACGATATAGAACAATTTATATACAAATTGATACTAAAAATAATGCAAGGAAAAATATCAGATTATTTTCCAAAAATTCAATAAATGACTTTTAAAAATTTGAAAATTTTGTATTAAATTTCTTTAAGTTCTTGTGAATGTTTTTGTTTCATAGATTTTAATAAATATGTGAATATATACATATCTATATGAATAAAATTAAACTGTAATAAACTTATTTTTTAAATATATATTTTTTGTATATCCCTTAATACGAAATTCTTTAAAGACGGAAAAATATTCCAGGAGCGTTCAGTTTCGTGTTAAGTGATTTTCACTGTATTTTTTTCCCTTTCGATATTCACAAAATCTGAAAACAAAGTTTCACGCGAAAGTAGGTAATCTCTTTTCGAAGATATTTTTATTTTTCCGAGAAAAAAAAGAGCTATTCTTACAACAGAAAGTTCCTTACTTAAAAATCCATCTAAACATTGCAATAAAAATCGGATTGAGCTCACAATACCTCATTTCCATTAATCCCAATGAGATTTTACACAGAATTCCCTCTCCGAAAACAGTTCATCAAATAAACATTACTTAGAAGCAAGATTTCAAATTCAGAGAAACTGCGATGTCGCTAACTTAACCATGGATATGTTATTCCCCCGTTTCAGGCCATTACGTTTTCTGCATTAAAGTATATGCAGTAAACAATCTTCCACACTGTATCTCATATACAGAATAAGTAACCCGACGAGTTATTTAAAACTACATAATCTAAATTAATGTTACCGGCCTACTTACTAACAGTGCATGGAAAAATTTAATACTCATCTTCAGAGCGGTAATAGTCAAAACAGAAGAAAATTATTATTCCTAGTTGAGACAGCTCGCATTTCCTCCTTTTTTTCCTTTATTGTGTCATCCATTCCGAGAAAATAATCCATTTGAGGGTGCAGCAATGCTGAAAACCCAAATATAATTCTAATCACTTTCCTTGAAAACAATTTCCCACCTAGTTGTCAACTAGCTACTGAAGTAGTAGATTTAAGTAGTGTTTTCTGTGAAAAAAAGAATCGGTTTCGAATCGATAATGGATTCGGTCATGGTTTTGTGAATATGATTACTTCTTCGCTTCGCACAAAATGTCGTATGAACGAACAATATGGGTTTTGTTTGCTCTGTAAAGGGTTGACGAGACGAGTTATCGATTTCATTTTCCTCTCATTCTAAATCAATGGTTCTTAACAGTCTGTGGTGTTCAGAACATGGCTTATAACATCTAAAAGATCATTAGAGTAGAACGTCGTTTATCCGAAAGTTTATTATTCGGAGCGTCAAATATCCGGACCAAAGTCGGGATACGTTTTCTAACAGTGCAATGCCCAACAGTTGTTTCGCGTGAGGCCAAAAAGTGAGTGGAAAACCCAAGGTGAGGGATATTTGGAGAATTTCAGTTGTGTGATTGGGTAAACATCTGCGCGGAATATTAGATCAGGTTGTTTCCAAGTGAGGGGATGTATACGTGCCCTTTTGTTGAGTTTTGCTGGTGTAGAAACCTGGATAGCATGCAATGCAGAAGACAATGGATTTCAAATGCTAAATGATGACGAGATTCGGACTTCCGTGCAAGAAAATCTGATGAAACGGATGAAGACGAGAGCAACAACAACGAAAGTAGCAAGGGTCCATCGAATGCAGACGTTTTTCTGCGTTAGAGACAGCTATGGAGTGGTACGAACAACAATCAGAGTGTTGTCCTACTCAACTGCTGCTCAAGAGAATCAGAGACCTTGCAGCGAAAACACGAAGGTGTACAATGATACAGCAAAAAATAAGTAATTATTTTCCACACTAAAGATAAAATTGAGACATTATGCACCTATTTTGATTTTTACTATTCGTATAGTGTCCGGTTTCATATACTGCATGGATCACATTCAGTTTTCGGTTATCCGAACAATCCGCGTAGCCGAACGGTGTCTGGTTGGTCCCAATGGATTCGGATAAGCGACTTTCCACTGTATTACACGTTACTTTTACAATTTTCAATAACTTTTTTCAATAAAAAAGCAACATAAGTTCTCCATTTTTAGAAAAACACACACCCCTTGGTAAGGACCAGTGGCGTAACAGAACACATTAGGGTCCCCCTGCAAAGTCAGATTTTGGGCTCCAAGCCAGATCTTGCGAAGCAAGACTAGACAGAAGACAGGCTTTAGACCCGGTAGAATCCTGCCCCCTCCCGTTCGAAGTGGGCGTTTCGGGGGTGTACGTTACGCCACTGGTAAGAATCATAATCGCGTGAAAACCCATGGCAGATGTAATTTCTATCGATTCTTGGTTTAGAATTCAGATTCCATTAAAGACCTTCCGTATAGAGATTGTGACGGATCTATACGCGTCCTTACACTAACCCTCTTGGGAAATCTTTGGGGCTATTAAAAGTATCAACCTTCTCAAAAGAAGACGTGATATGCAAATTAAGTTTATTATATATAGTTCAGGTTCGCGAGTTAAAAGATTAAAAGGATAGATATTAGAAGGTTAGTTAATTAAAGGTGACAAGTGAGATACAAGGAGAAGAATGCCTTAAAAGGTTAGAAAGTCCGTGTGAGAGATTAAAGACAGGAAGGTGATATTGATAAAGAAATCGAAGGATTAAGCCTTAATTGATAAGAAGACTGCCTACAGTTCAGGTATTAGTCACCTTCATATTACGTTAGATATTTAAAGTATTTAAGAGGTTAAGTGACATTTAGTTACTTTTCTACCATGTAAAGCAATATTGAGGTAGAACATTGTTTATCATGAAGTGGTTATATAATTAATTGGATGGGTATTTTCCCAAAACGGGACTCTCGTCCCCTCCCTCTGTTGCCTGATCGGAACATCCTAGTTATTGTTTGTTTTCATTGAATTGTTTCTGAGTTAATTTAAACACTGAATAAATAATTTGAAATTATCATGTCGAATCATCCTTCACTTCCGCCCTCACCTTTAGCTGGGACACAAGGTAGACAGGGAGGGCTATTGCTACAAGATGTTAATGCTAATTAAATCTATAGATGTTGAAAGTCCTCACGTTAGTGTGGTGAAGAAGCAGGGAGGTCTTAAATCATGGGCCACAAGGGGGGTTCGTTCTCGACTCGACTTTATTAAGATTTAGAATCGAATAATTTCGATGGACAAATGTTATTTGCGGTTGTATTCTCCGAAAAACTAGAGATTTCGGGCTGTATGTCAACTAGCTACTTGTGATGATCGTCGTCCCTATATAAGCGTAGGCCTATCACCACTCATTCAGTCCAAATGGGGAAGTCGGTTTGTGTGATTATAAGTCATACACATTTATTTGTTTCGGGTTTATACCATTGTTTGACAACGTATGCTGTGTACTGTCTACTTTTATAGGTCATGGGTGGGGCCTATATTTGCGTAGGGTTCCAGGGCTTACTTTTGCGTAGGAGCCCAGGGCCTACTTCAGCGTAGGGTCGCATGGCCTACATTTGCGTAGGGTTGCAGGGGCCTATCATTTGCAGGTCAAGGGTCACACAGGGCCTACTTCAGCGTAGGATCCAAGGGCTTACATTTGCGTAAAGGCTCCAGGGCTTACTTTTGCGTAGGGGCCCAGGGTCTATTATTGCGTAGGGGCCCAAGGCCTCAAGAAGTCTTAAGACGTCCCTGTGAAGAAGCATAAAGAGTGGGATACCAACTCAAGTGTTATCCTCATCATTTGACAGGGGCTCAGAATTGCGAGACATGTTGCCAATAACACTTGTACAGCTTCGAAGTGTGACGTTGATTAATACTCACTCACTCATGTCAACTTAATGACTCGATACAATCAATGAATTAAGCCTCCTTTACTTTAGATGTATTTAGTAAGTACGATTGTTTATTTACATCGCCCTATAAAGCAACACGTCGGCTATTGGTGAAGAACATCGTAATTTTAAACCTCGGTCAATTTACGAAAGTGACACCAGGGCTCTGGCACCCCTCTCCCCAGTACATCAACGAGAGAACTCCATGCCTCGACAGATTAAACGTGCATTAACTCATCTAAACGGCAGGTCTTTAGTGGTACTGGCGCTGGAACTTATGACCCGCCGCCAACGAGTCATGACCATAACCACTAGGCTACCCCGCGGGTACCTACTTAGAACTACAATGTATCGACCAATAGATAGTCCATACGCTTTATGGTAAGAGACTCTGTAATGTAGGACTATTCCTACTTCCTTCATACCTTTCTCGGACCCGGCTAGATGTGTGGGGAGAGCTGAATAATCAGCCGACATGATTCACTCTAATTATTTTATTGTCACAAAATATCAAGCAAGCACAATAATAATCCAATTAAGATTGTTGATCAATACTAAGAGCGCGAAGGTGAGACCAGTTAGTCTGGGGATAATATTTATGGACCCTCAACTAATTTCTCCGTTAGCTTATACAAGCTCAATTTCAACTCCACCGCGCACTACAAGTTATCCTTAAACTTCTATTTAAATAATGCTTACGATACCTGTACTCTTGTAAAGTCGAAGTCCTGCTGTTAAGGCCTTGAACGCTTATACTGGACGGGATCAATTCCGATCCGCTTGATCCTCACTGGAAAATCTTCAATAAGCACTTTTATAAACTTAGTTCCCACTGCAATAACTCACGATCCTCCACTCACTCTCAAAACTCGCCAATACAGAATTTATATAATAAACTTATTTTGCATAATCTAGTTTTCTTACATTCGTTGAAAGTTGGTTGAGAAAATATTTCTCTAAAAGAGTCCCTAAGGTGTTAGTATGAGCCGTCTATAGATCCGTCAGAACTCTATGATTCCATCAGACCTTTGTCTCGGGCGTTACCAAAAATTTATTTTTTAGAAGATGAGAGTTCTATTTTTTAGAGAATAAGTATTAATTAAAATTATAATTACTGTTTTAGATCTCCAAAAGTCTGTTTTTTATTTTTATATGAAGCCCGACACACACGTACCTCATCATTTTTTATAAAAGACCAACGACACTATTTGACCATTTGAAGTGCGACAAATAATTGGCCAGTTATACAATTTCTATATCTATTTCTTGTAATTTTAGACTGTTATGTTCATGGGATGGATTTAGCTCCTTATTTCTATTACGTATTATTTTTTAACACACTTTTATAAGCTTCACTTGTATGTAACGGAGTCTTTGAACTCCATTTTTACCCACTTTAAAAAGTCAGATTACTTCAAAATTTTTCTCATTTGTCCAGGACCGATGACAATACAATAATTTAATAATTTTGTTCCATTGTCCTAATCTGGATTAACGTTTTCCCATTTTCCGATCCCCTCCTGCATCTGACGGCTAATTTCAGATCCCTTTTCCAGATTTGGCGACTAAAAGATTAAGTTACAGCTTAGTACGATTAACTATAAAAAGGTGAATTTTAGTTTTTCTTGAACTATGATTCTTTATTTTATTTTACGTTTTTATCTCATTTTTCGTTCCTATGTATTATATTAGATCCTTCATTCACATTGAAGAAAACGTTGCTAGAGAAACGTTTCTTCTAAAACTTAAAAGACTTATTTGAATTGTACTTTATGCCTTTCTTTCCCTTGTCTTAAAAACATTTTTAATAAAAATAATTAAAATAGTCCCATAAAAATTCAAATCAATTTAAAATGTCATACATATGATAATATAATTAAGGCCATCTGCACTCATGTAGACTAAATGGAACAGTTTGAATTATAGAGACGGAAATGTTATAATTATCTTTTAATAAAAACAAGAAGACAGAACAAAATTTGTTTTCTTCCTGTCTTTTTTTAGAATTATTGATTGATCTAAAAAAAATAAGAATTCATGCGGTTTCGAAAAAGAGGAAGATGTGTGACATTTCAAAAGTTGTTTAATTTGTTCTATTCCTTTGTATATGACAAATTTAAAAAAATTCTATTACACGCGAAAATTACTTACGTTTGTTTAATCGATTTTAATTCATTATATTAGGTGAAAAACTTTATTGATTTAATAAATGTACAAGAATTGAATAAAAATCCCTTATAATAATGAAATTTTGAAAATACACTGTTGGCCACACAAAATGCAACCCCTTGTGAAGGAATTATGTAAACACCACGTACAAATCACGGGCGATCGTAACGCTGTATAAGGGAAGAAAAGATTGGTGACTAAAAGTACAGCAATTGTATTTAGAGCTGTGTGTGTGTGTGTGAGCTGTTTACTTGTGCCTCTTGGAAGACACCGAGCGTCTTTTGAGCGTTTTTTGGATTTGACCGAGGAAGAATAGCAGTCTATAGCGATTGCGGATTATCCTTCAGAGAAATCGGTCAACGTGTTGGACGAAACCAAGTAATTGTGATGCGGATCTGTCATCGCTGGATGCTGGTAAAAACGAAGGACCGTTGGGGCCGTTCATACCCACCTCGTTGCACCACTACCCGTGATGACAGACGGATTGGGCTCATGGCAGTGATAGATCGCGCAGCCACAACACGAACCATAGCACAACAGATTCAGTCTGTTACGCATCATTTGGTGTCCGCTCGTACCATTCGACGTCATGTGCAGCAGAGTGGAAAGACCGCGAGGCGTCCATTGCTTCGTTTACCCTTAATTGGAAACCACAGGCGTTTGAGCCAACAATGGTGCGATAAATGACGGACATGGAGAGTGAAATGGAGCGACAATTGTGTTCACTGACGAATCCCGCTTCTGCCTGTAACATCACCATGGTTGGATTCGAATTTAGAGACACTGTAGTGAGAGGCTGCTGAACTGTTGCGTTATGCCTCACCACACTAGTCCTGCACCCGGAATCATGGTTTGGATTGGTATTTAATTTCGCTGTCGCACTCCTCTAGTACGCATTGCCGATACATTGAACAACCAGCGCTATATTTCGGAGGGGTTCGTGGTCCTCCCATACATTTAGCGCTTGCCATCAGCCATATTCCAACAGGATAATTTCGCGACTACACGCGGCACGCAATGTTCAAGAGTTCTCCTTTACCCATCAGATTGAATCGCTTCCTTGGGCTGGTTGCTCTCCCGATCAATCACCAATTGAAAACGTTTGGTCCATGCTTGTACAACGACTGGCCCGGGATACATCAGATCAGACACCATCTCAGAGTCATCGTCGTCCACTTGACCATGGTTCAAAATTACGAGGTCCGTCGCATAAAGTCCTCGAGTAGCTAAACTGTGCGACGTTAATATTCACTCATTCACCCTGCAATTTAGATCTAAGTTTTATAGTGTTTCTATGAGAATATAATAGTTTCAAATAATGTATTAAGAGTGTTAATAAATTATATAAATGTGTTGTTGTTACATATGACTATATTGGAAGGATCAATCCAAACATATAAAAAAGGTCAAGTATCACACAGGAACAATGAGAAATAATAAAAAAAATAGCAGACATTTCAAGTAATAACCAGGACAATTGAACATGAGAAACTAAAGTAAAAAGCTAAAAATTTAAACATCAAGAAAAGGAACACATAAGAGATGTGGTTTTTCCTAAGATTTGCCTGTTGTTTTTGCTGCCTGTTCAGATTTAAGAGTATATCCACTGGTTTCTCAAAAATATGTTTTTCAAGTGATTCTGGGAGGAAGTGGTTTGTTGTCTTGTGGCTCAAGTGTTCCTTTCTTAGCTGGTAAGTCTGCGTTCTTGTTACCGTCGATACCCACATGTGAAGGGATCCATTAAAAAACGATTGTTTAGTTGTATTTATAGAGAAAGTTCAAGGTTTGTCTTATTTCTAAGATAATCGAGGTGTCTGTGTCATGGTTTATTCAATGATAAATGTAAAATGTAGAGTTCTAGAAATATGCCTATATTTTAATTATTGAAACTTATTAAGATAAATCATCCAAATTTTTTCGTATTTCGTATTATAAGAATATTTTAGTCAGTAATATTTCTTTCCGGATTGCGAGCCTTTCAATTATATTTCTTTATTGTTAAAAAAAATGGAAACGCATATTTGCATCTGAGGTGAAATGTCTGATACCAAAAAGTATTCATCTTATGACAGAGTGAAAATAGATATTACATTTAAAATCTTTTGACATTAGTTATTTACTATGATTAAATTATTTACTTTAAAGCACAGTCTTACTAATAATAATAATGTAAAAAGTTTATGATTAAATTTAAAAAAATGGAGATTTAACTTTTCCCGGGGTATTAATTTACCTTTAAATATAGCACAAATATCAATAGATTTCTGCTGTTTAAATAATCCTCTTAGTAGTTCTATAAACTGTTTTAAAAAAATATAACAATAATTGCCAAACTGGTCGAATTCAAATCAAGGATTCACTTATACCAGCCCCAAATCTCGAGACACGTATCAAGTGTTATCTCTAAAATGACATTAATTCAAAGCAAATAAACAAATAAACTTTGACATATTCGCTAGTTAAAATTCTAAAGACGCAAACACATAACTATTTTGTTTATTTTCCCTTGGTGTTTATAATAATCGGATTATAATATTAGTAATGCCATAACTCTGAATCTTATAAATGAGTTTAATGTGAATTGTTCTATATAGATGTGACAAATAATTTTAAATATCAATTTATTGTAAACTTCAGTAGATTGTATTTAATTTTTAAAGTAGTGCAGTAAATTATGGTATTGAATTGTCTTAGCGGATTGATTAAATTTATAAACAAAGTAACAAAAATACTTATATCACTTGAAAAGTGACGTAAATACATTTTCTGATTATATTTTCAGACAAAAAATATATTTATTTTAAGGTTAAAAAAAATAATAAAGCAAAAAAAAAAATTTAATTTTGAAAACTCAACATGGTGGTAATTAACATATTAACAATAAGTTATGAATAGCAAGAAATCAAGGATTTTACCTGATGACAAATAATTGAAATGTAAATCAGATTGATAATAAATGATCGAAAATACAATAATCAAAAATCTATAATTTTTCTAAGCAATCTTTTGAGAAATAAGCAGATTTCATATTATAATTTATTAAGTTTAGAAAAATTTAGTGTGTATATGTTACCGTTAAAGTGTGAAATCCGTTATTTCATAGAATACCTAGATATTTCATGAAATAACTAGACAATATAAAAATATTGAATTCTATGATTTAACTAGGTATTCTATAGAATAACGATTACTTGATCGTTAAAGTATGAAATATGGTACTCAAAAGTTGTTTGAACCGGTTCTAGTAGCTTTTAGTCAGTTTTGAACAGCTTTGCAATGACGTGTGTGTGTGTGTACTTTTAAAACGCAGAATTTGGACTGTGTTGATTATTAACAAATATTTTTGCAACTTGTTTTTAAGCAGGAATTCTGCAAGAATAGAAGATCAAGCTGTGAATAAGAAAAATTTAATGTAAGAGAGATTTGAACCTTTTATATTAGCATGAGACAAAGAAAAACAGTGCTGCACTTGCTCGTGAAAAATTATTCTTTGATAGCAGAAGTAGAAAGTGCTAAAACTACACAGAAAAAAGTACCACGTGACTATTGGTTACTCCAGCATTATATACTTGAAGAGTTCAAGGAGTACAAAAGTTAATTAATTATACCAGTAACAGATGTGAAACATATTCTTTTTTCCCCTTCCTGTTAAACTAATATTAACTATATGAGCAATAAAATAAACTATGTAATATGGTTATCCTTATTATTTATCAATTAATCATCTGCAATAGAGAAAAATGTATTTTTCGAGAGTTTTTAATTACACTGCTGGCCACCCTAAATGCAACACCCTGAAAGAAGCACGCAAATAACATTAAATTTACAACATGCATTAGCGGAGGTGAGATATGCAAATGATTAGAATTTCAGCGCAGACACACATCACGCACGCCTGTGGCGCCACCTCAAAGCACTATTTAAGGCTTGGAGATTTCGACGATTTCAAGTTCGGCAATTGAGTTTTTCTTGTGGTTTTTTCAAAAAAACGATCAGTTATGTCTCGTAGCTTTTGATCAAGTATCCGAGTTCGACAGAGGAAGGATAGTGGTCTACTGAGATTGTGGATTATCTTTCAGGGAAATCGGTAGTCGTGTTGGACGAAACCAAACAATTGCAATACTGATATGTGACCGTTGGATGCAGGAGGGTACGACGGACCGACGTGGTCGATCGCATCCACCTCAGTGCACCACTTCACGTGAGGACAGGCAAATTGTGCGCATGGCAGTGACGGATCGCTCAGTCACATCACGAACCATAGCACAGCACATTGAGTCTGTAACGCATCATTCAGCGTCTGCGCGTACCATTCGACGCCGTTTACAGCAGAGTGGTCTGTCCGCAAGACGTCCATTGCTTGGTCTACCCTTGACGCAGAACCACAGACGTCTCCGCCGCCAATGGTGCGATGAAAGAAAGATATGGGCAACAGAATGGAATGAAGTTGTCTTTACTGACGAGTCACGCATCTGTCTGTAACACCACAATGGTCGGATTCGAGTCTGAGACACCATGGAGAGAGGATGCTGAACAACTGCGCTATGCACCGCCACACTGGTCCTACACCGGGTATTATGGTATGGGGCGGTATTGGATATCACTCTCGCACTCCTCTAGTACACATTGCCGGTACTTTAAACAGCCAGCGCTACATCTCCGAGGTGTTGGAGCCAGTTGTCCTTCCTTGCCTTCAGAGTTTGGCCACAGCCATATTTGAACAGGATAATGCACAACCACACGTGACACGTATTGTCCAAAGGTTCTTCGTCAATCACCAGATTGAATTGCTTCCCTGGCCGGCTCGCTCTCCGGATCTTTCGCCGATAGAAAAAAATGTGGACCCTGATTACTCAACAACTGACCCAGATTACACCACCAGCTACCACACCAGATCAACTTTGGCAACGTGTGGAAGCTGCTTGGTCTGCTGTACCCCAAGAACACATCCAAAGTCTTTTTGAATCAATGCCTAGGCGTGTGGCAGCGGTGATCTCCAACAATGGCGACTACTCTGGCTACTGATTCTGGCAGGAACCACACTTCACAAAGTCAATAAATTTAATCATTTGATACTTTTTCAACATGTTATCTACAAAATAAATTTTGTTGTGCTATCTCTTGTCTTTCTTGGTGTTGCATTTACGGTGGCCAGCAGTGTATTTATGATCAATTAATTTATAAAATGAATTTGAAATTGTTTATTTTTCTCTTTAACGATCCAACATTAGTTTTTCATAGAATAACTAGTTATTTCATAGAATAATAAAGTAAAGTGTGAAAATTTTCATCTATTATACACGTTAACTATCATGAAATAACTGAATTATACACTTTAACAGTAACAGATATATCCTGAAATATTACAATAGAAATTATTGCCCTTTTTCTAAATTCATAATAATTTCTTATATTTATTTCATCGGGATTTTATAGAGGAAACTTAATTATATATGTAACTGACTTGCCCATTTATTTCATGAAATACCTAGTTTTATTCTATGAAATAATTGAATTATACACTTTAATGGTGTAACATATATATCCCGAAATATTACAATTGAAATTATTGTCCTTTGTTGTAAATTCATTATAATTTCTTATATTTATTTAATCTGGATTTTAAAGATGAAACCTGATTAACTCACTTGTCCAGTTATTTCATGAAATACTTAGTTATTCTATGAAATAACTGAATTATACACTTTAATGGTATCATATATATATCCCAAAATATTACAACATAAATTATTGTCTTTTGTCCTAAATTCATAATAATTTTTATGTTTATTTCATCTAGATTTTAAAGATTGGAAAAACCTCCGAGAAAAAAAATACACATTTAACATATAGAAAAGCAAATAAAAAATTTCTCATTTCATTTATATGTACAGAATGTGTTTATAATCACGAATTCTTTTTTGAAAATGATACAGCAATAGTGAATGAATGACTAAATTTTATTTAACCTATTTGACATTGTTAACTATATAGTACGGACGGGTGCGCAGAGTTCTAGGTAACAAAGAAACATAGCAAAAGAAAAGAGATATAATTCGCTAACCTGCCAATAGAAGATGTTAAAAATGACCATTAATATTCATCTCTTGGCCCATTTTTAGCCCTGTTCAGGGAGTTGCGGAAGGCAGATAGAAGATGAACTGTTGGAATTGCTGCTAACTCATAAGAAATGTTCTACAGCAGCTGTTGTGAAGACGAAGAAGGATTTTGCGATCCACCTTTGTCTTTGGTCAATCGATTTCAAAGAGGGAGGCAGATGCTTGGACACTTGAACAATAACAGGTTTAATATACATCACCACTTTTATAATACTCTTTGGAAGTGTCGGAGGATAGAACCCGTGATCTATGATTTCGAAGCCAAATTGCGTGACCACTAGAGAAAAGTGATCTCTCCTGTCTGAAGGTTGTTACTGGCTTATTTAATACCTCCATAGTACTCCCCCACTAGGAAGTCGGCGAATAGGCGAACGAACAAAATATTTGTTGTTATGGCGTGCGCGTGAACTGTTATTGCTGCGTCAAATGAGTCTGACGACTTTGGTTGTTGCGTCAAGTGAGTCTGACGACTTTGGTTGTTGCGTCAAGTGGGTCTGATTCCAGATTAGAATTTTGCGTGTTCAGATCACGTTCGGGTCACCAATGTCGAAGGATAGAACCCGCGATCTATGGATCCGAAGCCAAGTAACATGACCACTAGACAAAAATGATCACTCCTGTCCGGAGGCTGTTACTGAGTTATTTAGATACCACCACAGAAGGATGAGACTCGAGCCCGCCATCTTTCATCATCAATTTATGGATTCTCTTCTGCAAGAGGTGATATTAATAAATATCATCATCGAATGAAATTAAACACCTCAAACTTAAAAAACTTTTTCAGGTATAAAGAAAAAAATGTAACCTAAACGAAAATCCATAGAGTGATTCGATGTGAATGTATTATTCATTGTGTCTTGAAATTTAGGAACATTTAATAAATAAACAATTTATCATTTTAATGTGAGAAGTTAAAATTCCATTCCATATTTTGAAGCATATCAAACAAATACGGAACTATTTTATTTAAGAAAATAAATATATTGCTTAATATACAAACTGAATTTCTCCATCGTATCATTACAGGAATTTAAAAATATAACACAGCATTATTTACGAGCATGACCAATACAAACTGGTTATAAAAAGTATAAAATACAACCTGATTGCTGTAATTATTTTAATTGCTTATCATGGCCTTACACACACACACACACACACACACACACACACACACACACACACACCACACACACACACCACACAGAACCATTATTAGTAAAAACGGCCAAATATTAAATGTTTTCAGTTGTTATGCTTACGGATCATCGATAAAAGATATTATACGTCTAAAAAATTTTATTTTCCGGGTACAAAAATATTTTAGAATAATTTAAAATGAATTTATCTAATCATTTTATATCAACAAGTTTCAATCACACTCGATAACAAATACACAAAGTGATGTAACACAACCCCTTGATACAACTTTATCGTCTTTTGTATCTTCGCACAGCTATCACATAACTTACTCGAATAATTTATTTAAAAGTCTAGTGTAGAATTGGCACTTCTTCAAAGGTCGAGGTCACATGTCATATAGATGAACAATAAAAAAAATTGCCGGATGTGTCCCACCCATGATCGGTTACGTCGAGGTTTCTATGCACGTGAAAATTTGCAACAAGGATCTTGTGATAAACTTTGTGAGAGATCTGAAGTTCTTCCAATACGTGGTTTACAACTGGCTTCAAAAGATTTCTTTTGTGATGTTTTTCTGTGAGTACGTGAGCGGGTTGATTGATTTGATGGAAGTTAATCCGATCGTCTTTAAAATTTTCTACGTCTTATATATTAAGAGATAATTTTAAAATTATGAATGATTTTTTTGAATTAAAGGAATAAATTATAGTTGGAAAAAACTAAACACCCTTCTATAGTTAATTGAACTAAGTTGTAACTTAATCTTTTAGTCACCAAATTTGGAATTTGTCGTCAAATCTGGAATTGGGATCTGAAATTAGTCGTCAGATGCGGGACGGGATCTGAAAAAGGGAAATCGTTAATCCTGGTGTGATCCTGATCAGGACAATGAAACAAAATTATTAAATTATTGTATTGTCATCGGTCTGGACAAATGAGCAAAATTTCGAATTAATCTGACCTTTTGAAGTGGGTAAAAATTGAGTTAAAAGATTCCGTTACATACAAGTGAAGCTTATAAAAAAAATACATCACATACAGTGGTGCACACAAGAAGGGGGGGAGTCCTGATCCCCCCTCAAAGCCGTTGATTTTTTTTTTCCGACTGATTATTATCCTATGCATATAGTACGTAAAATTTCATCAAGTTTTGGTTATTAATAATTAATTTTATTAACGAATGCTAATTGTTCATTCAATAATTAATTTTTTACTGTTTTTTGTTACCGAAAATCGACAACATCAAAGGAATATGTTGGGTGGCGCATTGGAGCATGATACGAGAATAGTGGACTTTCGACCCTGGACCCCCCTTTGAAAAATTCTTGAGTGCGCTACTGATCACACATCTCATAATTATTTCTTCCTTTTTGTATCATTTCTACGTTTTCTTGTGTAAAATTTTGAAGTTTCTTTCCTAAAATGTATTGTCAAATTCATTTTTAATTTTGCACTAAATTTGCTAATTTTATTAAAAATAAAATCTGTGTAGTGATACGAATTTTCTCAATTTTATGAATACAAATCGATGGATAAAAATTTGTGTGCATAAACTCATCAATTAGTGACTGTGAACCTTGATTTGAATATTATTGAAAATATTTGGGGTGCACAGTATAATAAACTTAAGGACATGGTCAACAATATTCAAATATGAATAAAATTAAAAGTGTCATCACATCCATTGTTAGAAAAAAATACTTTAAATTTCTGTTCAAAATGTTTCTGAAAGTTTACAAAGTTGATCAAAATTCTGAAAAGTCTAAGTTTAGTTATGCCAAATATTAATTTTATTTAAAAATATTCAACTAAGGATTATTGTGAATTGCGTCTATAATTTATTCATCTAGATTTGCGTTTGTCATTTTTGTCTTCCTTTATTTATTTTAATATTTTATTAAACCTTATTTTTTAAGCGTGAGAATCTCTCTCGCTCTCATTTAAATTGATTACTCTTTGCTTAAAAATAAAATAAGATAAATTTTTATAACTAAGCAATACAGTAAGTAGGAAATTCTTTTTGCGTCTATCATTCTTTCGCTGTGTGTATGTGTGTGTGTGATTGAGAATATTATTTTATTTCATTCTTTATAGTAGCTGATACTGAATTTTAATTAAGATACATAAATTTTGGATTCAAATATAATCATTAAACTCGTATAACAGTCATTGCATCTCAAACGTTACTTGTTACGTCTAGGCATGGATTTCGAGTAAAGAAATTTTGTCTAATACATAGTGAAATTTGCTCTTATTTTAATTGTTTCAACTACTAGGGGTGATCAAATGAAAAGGTACGAAACGACATAAAAATGAAACAGTTAAATATTTGCATATTCCGCCAAGGGAGAATGTAGCGAGACATCTCGAAATGCCATTGGAGACTCTGACTGGGATCGGATCATGCGTGGGTGCCCGCATGCGCAGGAGAGAGCAGAGGCTCTTATAAAAAGCGGCGTCCAAATGATGCGAGCACAGAATGACTCGAGCACAGAAAAAGCATTAACTCCGATGTGTACTGTGAGACACTCCGACGCCTACGCAGATCCATCAAGAACAAAAGACCGGGGCTGCTCACGGAGGGTGTGGTTCTGCTCCATGATAACGCGCGTCCACACGTCTCCAGAGTCACACAAATGGAACTGGACAAGTTCCAATGGGAGACGTTGGACCATCCGTCCTACAGTCCGGACATGTCACCCTGCGATTTCCATGTGTTTGGTCCACTGAAGAAACACCTGAAAGGAAAGCGCTTCAACTCGGACGACGTACTCAAGGACACTGTGAAGGACTGGGTCTCGTCACAGCCACAGGAATTCTGGGAACAAGGAATCCTGCGGCTTGTTCATCAGTGGGATCGTTGTGCTCAGGCCTATGGTGTATATTTTGAATAAAGTCTATATTTGTACCCACCGTGTCGTTTCGTACCTTTTCATTTGATCACCCCTTGTAGTATGCTTTATTCCTATTCTAGTGATATTCTACTTCTTTCAGTGAGACTGTACTCATTTCCCAAAAAACTGGTTTATAAATATATTAAGAAGTGAAGTGAACTGCACGTTTTCCAATTTCCTTTTATACAAACTCTGACAATAAAGTTCGGTGAATAGTCCTGTAACATTAACGTAGATGAAATATTAACGAAATTTACTTTACTGTTCTTCGAAATAGTCACCTCCCACAACTACGCACCGCTGAGATCTGCTATACATGTCCTGGGAACTTTGTAAGAAGTCTTCTTTTGGAATGGAGTTCAAAAGCTTCGTCACGTTTCTTTAGGAATATCTTCAATATCGATAACACGTTTTTCTCATCCCTAAATTCTAGGTAACGATATATCGCACGGATTCACGGTTAATCTGTCGTTCATCAGCTATCATGCGCACAGTTAATTGACGATCTTTAGAGATTAATTTCCTCACTTTCTCAATGTTTTTGTCTCTGGTGGAGGTCGCCAGTCTTCCGCTATGGGGGTTGTCATAAACACTTTCCCAGCTTTTCAAAAACGGGTGAACCACTCGTTCAAAAACTCCATGGACAGTGCTTGATCTTCATAAACACGTACCAGTATCGCATAAGTTTCTTTTGGGGTTTTTCCAAGCATAAAACAAAACTTTAAATTGATCTTTTGTTCTTTCATTTTCTTGTTCTTAGTTAAGAACCAACGTACTAAACAAGCACTTTGTAAAACAAGTGTTACATGGAACACAAATGACGCTGAACTGAACAACGGTGGGGGCAGATGGTCAACACCTGCTGCTACGCATGTGCAGAGTTTTGTTTCGCCAATGTTGCCAGATAGGCCATTCTGACTTCATTCACCGGACTTTATAGTAAGAGATTGTATAATGCTAAACTCCAAAATAAAGACAGGAAAGGGCTAGTTGAAGCTTATTTCGCAAGTAAAAAAATGTTGTGTTTTTCTCCTACAGAGACTTTGCCCGTATATTCTAACGCTGATTTTATTTGGATGCGTTGCGCCTGAATGAAGTTTTGATCACTTATTCACCGGACAATTAAGTTACAATTTGTACTTATATTCTCCACTTTTTGTTTGATTAATTTTTATTGCTTTCCACAAGTATGGTTAATAGAAGCTTATTTTTTTTTCACTTCTGAAGCTGAAAGTTTTTTTATTTTTTAATACAAAATAAACGTAAATAAAAATAACTATCTAATTTTTAGTCTTATTCGTGAGCGTTTGACTTATCAAATCTTTAAAAAATTGTTACTAATAATAAGTAAAATTTAATGGCATAAAAGTAGAAATGAACTACTGCCGAGTCTCAGTAATCTGGAATAATTAGGATTCTAAATCGTCTAATCGAAGCTCCAGATGCTATAAATTAATCTATAAAAGGAATCAATGCCTATCGTTAAACATCATAAATACACTGTATAATAAAAACAAACAAACAAAACATGCATTTTGAAATAAGATAAAGTAAAATGATTACACAAGGGAGAATTCAAAACAATACACAGTATTTACACGTACTAGGTTCAAAAAAGAAACTACTAGTACATAATGTGCTTTTGCATTTTAATTAGAAATTTCTTAATAGCTGTCCGGAGAGTAAGCATCCCATTTAATGGGCTTCTGATTAATAAAAGTTTACTGTATATTTAATATTTTTATGAGTCATTATTTTAAAGCGGCTTTCTTTTAAAAATCTAAATTCTTTTACTTGCTTATTTATTCGTTATCATGCTAACAAATAAAAACTGTCTTATATTGAAATATATTTCATTGATGTATTTGTATGCATACAAATGTCCACTTTATAATGGATGGGTTTTTTAAATATAGATTTCTGCATCTTTCCGACACCCTTTATATTCCCTTCCAATGTGATCGATTCTGGGTTTATTGGAGATCTCCCGATAGTCTTCATCGATGAGGGGAAAGTAGCCCTTTCTTTAAACAATCGATTTATCGTCATCGAATAATCTGGCACGTTCATACATTTTGAGCTCATGCTATTCAACACAGAGATGCATCATTGGTCACTTTCGCTATGGTTCATCATCATCATTAATTCACTAATACGTATTAGAGGAATTTGCATCGCTGACAAATTCAACCGGAATATCAAGGAATAGGTGGATTTCTCTGTTCGAACAACATTTTTTTTAGAAAAACTTCTTCATCCAAAGTAGTAAGAAAATAATAATCTTATTTTTAAATTTCAAAACTAAAACGTGTGTCTATTTCATTATCATTTATATAAAGAAATAAATATCTTGTAATTAAAAGGGAGTTAAAATTATAAAGGGTTGTAAAGTATTAAACAGGGTTTCGTCAATATGCCATTTTTAATTCGTGAATTCGTGAAATTAAGGTGAATCAAGTGGGAATTCTAAATTTTTCTTTCAGAATAGCATATTAAGGTAATCGACTACTTGTAAAACAACTTTAAAAAAAAAAAAATGGAGACGTGGGGATTTTTTTGTGGTTTTTAGATTTTTTTCAGTACATTTTAAGAAAAATATGCTAAAATTAAGAAGAGAAAAAGAAATTATTACTACTAAAATGGGAAAAAATAAATAAAACTTTACAAAAAATTACAAAAACGGGACCCATTCTGTACAGAGTTTATGAACAACTTATCAGTTTTTCAATTTTGATGTGTTGCTATGTTATTTGTTTTTAAATGACCTGCAGGATAAGAGATATTTTAATTTTTACAAAAACTGGAGCACTTTATCTTAATTATTTTATGAAATTGCTTAAAATAACAGTGACTGAATTCACATAAAAACTGTAAATTTTATAATAAAACAATGATTGATAAATCTGAAAGTTAAAACACTTCTACTGTTATACAGAACATGCACAAAAAATTACAGTTAATTTTTTAAAAATCTTTTTTAGCAATCGCTGTCACTATTTGAGTATTTTTTTAAAAAAAAACACATTTCATCTAAAGCGGTTTTAAAGTATGACATCTTGCTTAAAGTATTGGCATCTGTTTTTACTAAAACACTTGTAGTTTTTGTTCTAGTGAACGGAAAATAATACACTTGGTATTTTTATAAAACTAATGAGATGGTCTATAAAATAAAATCATAAAAAATTTGTCAATTTTTGGCAAAATTCACAATTTTAGGATAGTCAAATACTTTAATTTTAATGCAATAAATTATGAATTACATTGTTTGAAGAACATTGTTACAACGGTTTTCTGCGCATTTATATCAGTCTTGAACAAAATAAAGCTGGGCTGACTTTTTGAAGTAGAAATAATAAGTTAAATTATTATGAATATAAAAATCATATAAGTAAGAATATTATGGATAGTGAAATGTTTAACGTTGAAAAATCAATGTGAATCAAATATGTATTTATTTCCATTGGAAGAAACGAATTTCAGAAATTTATATACGATACGTCTGGAAATGTTGCAACAGTCATCTTCTAAAGAACAAACACCAGCTACGAAATTTTCTTATACTTAAATCTATTGAAAATTAAACGCACAATTATATCATCCTTGTGGTGCTGTTAAAGGTTCAACACATTGAATCCGCTGGTCACACTCGTAATTGATCATTCTTGGAATGTTTTATCTAATTGATCTATTGGAATTTTTGGACTGTAATACTTTCTCAGACACCACAAGACGTTCCAAACCCTAGTTGAAGAACGAAGCATCCTGGGGCAAAACAATATTAAATACAGTGCTGACCATTAAAATTGTTACACCATGAAAGAAAAGAAATACAAATTGCAAGAAAGAAGGAAGATATACTGGGATTTGCAAATGATCAGCATTTAAGTGTAATAGAACTATGCGGGGGAGGGAGAAAAGATATCTCATACTCTGTATGAAAGGATAGTTACGCACCGCTTTTCTAATCCCGTTTGAATGTTAGTTGTAGGGGGGGGGCGTATTTTTCGTCGAATTAGGAGAAATGACTATCAGCACATATAGAAATTTATTAGAGGCTAGATCGTCACCTAGCGAGAGTGTGGGTTATCATTCCATGATATTTTTGCTCGTGTTGGTCGGAATCCAATGACTGCCATGTGAATATGGAAACAATATGTACAGGAGGATTGTACTGAGCCTTACACTGGATCTTAATGGCCTCCGGCCACTTAAATGTGACGAAAGAGATATTGTCAGGTAAGTCTTCCTAGATCGTACAGTCACATCAAGGAACTTGAGACAAAAAGTGAGCTTGCTTGCAGCACAACTATTCGCATGAGCAGTGCTACAACATTTGAAGCAGCTCGGTGACCATAATTACTGCTTCCATTGACTCTACTGCATAGAGATGCTCGGAGACAGTGGCGTAACGGAGAATATTAGACACCCCCTGCAAACTCAGGTTTTGGGACCCAAGCCCAAATACGTACTTAGCGTCTGTCAAGCTTTGAGCCCCCTAGAGTCCGTGGGCCTCCCGCAATGACTCCCGCTCGGCGACTGCATTACATACGCCCAATTACAGAACTGGATACTGGAACAGTACCACGTTATGTTTTCAGACGAGTCAATACTCTACGCACAACATTATGATAGATGTATCCGTGTCTGGAGGTACCGAAGAGAACGCAGAGGGCTTGTTTGTATTCAATATCGTCATACGGGCCTTGCACCTAATACGATAGCATGAGCAGCTATTGGCTACACAACACGAGTCCCTCTTGTTAGCGTCGTCATTAATGTACACAGCCAACTTTACATTCCTCATATTTTAAGGCCGATGACCAGTGGCGTAACGGAGAATATTAGGACCCCCTGCAAAGTCAGACTTTGGGCCCCAAGCCATAATTAACGTCTGTCAGACTTTTGGGCCCCCACGGGGGTGATGTTACGCCACTGCCGGTGGCTGTGCTCAATCTTCCGAGCCTCAAAAACGCCATCTTTAATCAAGATTATCGAGATATTGTCCTGACCAACCACGACATAAAGACTGTTCGACTGTTGCCCTGGCTAGCACATTCTCTAGATATCTGCCATTGAAAACATAGTTATGGGTTGCTGAGAAGAAGGGCCGCCACCATTCTCTAATCACTACGAATGATAAAGTTTGTCATAGATTTAGTTGCCAAAGAAGGCAGCTGTGAGTACTAATTTCAGACCCTGTATAACCCGAAATTACCAACAAATTTAATCATGTTTTCTTCCTGCTATGCTGCATACGTGAAGTGAGTAGTGTTGTTATTTGCTTTCCTTCCTGGTGTTTCAATTTTAGTGTTCAACAGCGTATTTAACAAGTAATAATATGGGTAGGGGAAAAAAGATGCGCATGGAAGCTTTTTCTGTTTTCTGCTGGAAGATTATGTCTAGAAGCAGGGGGAAACCAAAATGGAAAATGGAGAATCTCAGATTACAAAAATTAATCCATTATATAGGTGGAATAGAAGGAGAGAGTACAGTATTTAAGAAAAGTCTGCGCGTTTACTTACTTTATTACAGCTTAAAATGAGACGAATTCGTACGCTTCGTCTTTTCTAACACCAAATATATTTCTTAAAAAAATGGGGTTCTAAAGCAAAACTGTAAGACCTTTTTTTCTTAATTTTATGCATTGCAGAACTTGTTTCACGTTCACACGCTGGTTTCCCTTGTCAAATATTTTTTACGTATCCGTCACTTTCATTGCCCGACGTTTCATCAAATTACATTATTGTTACTTTTTAATGATTCCTAATACAGTTTACCTCTTCCCCCTTACACTATAATCATTCATTAGCATTTTTTAAAAAATTTTAAGTGCTTGATGATGTCATCCCGGTAAACTGATCTTGGATTACTAGAATCAACAATAAGTTCGTTTTCCTGCTATGAATGAAGATGTTATCGCGGAAGTTAAGTGTAAAAATAAAAAAAAATTGATTGTAAACTAGTAAATACTTGTAAGCCATCTCATAAATACGAGGGATGATCTAAAAAAAAGGCTACAAGCCACAGTGTTTGAAAACTATATATCGTGGAGAAATTTCGTCCCCAGGGTGGAGACAAATGGCACTACTTGTAAATGCAGCTGGTTTGAGGATAGATAGTGAAAGTTCCCAGACGGTTCAGGGCGATTGAAATGGTAAGACGCTTAGGAAATTGGTCTCGTTTGGAAGTGCGAGCCGTGATTCGATTTTTATGAGTAAAGAATGAGCAAAAACAAGATGTAGAAAAATGGTGTCACTCTTTTCAATCAGGCAGATAGGATGTCGAAAACCGCAATACAGCAAGGAGTGGCCAGCCAAGTTCTTCAACTGCAGAAATCAACACGGCACGAACTGGAGAACTGAGTCAAAATGATCGACGGGTAACTCAGCGTGAAATCTCGTCAGAGCTGGGACTGAGATATGGTAGCGTGCAGCATATCGTTTCTGATGTGCTGTGATATTCCAAGACAGTGCTGTGAAAACAACCGCCGAGACCTGGCTTAATGGGAACAGGGATCTGATTCCTGCCAAGACGGGTTAAACAAGTTGGTTCTGCGTTCTGATAATTGCCTAAATAGACTTGGTGATTATGTCGAAATGTGAAAGACACGTATGCCTTTTTGTATTTTCTGTCTAATTTTAATAAATATTTTTTTATTTGGCTTGTATCTCCCCTCGTATGTAATACATTTTATACACTAACCAAATTCATTAGCCACATGCTCAGCCATACCCAGAAGTTTCGTAATCCCTAATCCCATACCGATCCAATCAAAACCAACTCTTATATCCCCAAGTTTCGTCACTCATTGCAAAATTTCACCAAATCCTCTCCTCTATTGGAATGTCATCCCGTAAGCAACTTCCCTCCTGTTAGTTTACGCATGACTTGTCTGAGTTAGAGGAAAGTGAAACATACACACGCTTGAAGAAGCATAAACGCCTTTCACAAGAAAGAGTGGGGAAGAGTGAATTTAATTGGAATGCAAATACAAGGAACGGAGGCTATATTATTTTTTTCTCATTCCTTTATGGCTCTAATGACGGTGATGAGGAAAAAGGCACAGAATATCGCGTGCGCCATTGGGCTATGCGTGATTTCCTACGCAGCGATAAAAACTGGTGATAATCGTAAACTAGATAGAAATTAGTATTCGATTTAATTTTATTTCCCCATTTGCCTTTCCCCTTCCTTTCCTGGAGAGCGTTGGAAATCTGTTGTTAATTACCCTACACAAGAAGTAATGAAGGAAAAATGTGCTGCAGATCTTTTATTTATTATTTTTTTATGTTTTTCCGATTAGTTTACACTTATATCTGGAACTTTAAGTACGGTATACACAATTATGCTGAAATATTATATGACTGTTACGTAATAAGCAGTTTGTCATTGTATGTTACGGATTATATACTGAGTATATTTAATAACATTTTGGGTGAGAAAAATATGGTATTTTAAATAATTTTTGATATAGTGTTACCTCCTTTTCATGAGATTTAACTCATTTTAATGGCAAATAGTGTTATTTGAATGTTAAACACTTTACGGAATAGAATTGTCCCCAGAATTTTCTCACATTCGTTATGTGCTATAGTATAGGAACAGTATTTGTCATTTTTTTTAAAGTGTACAGTGTTAAGTAACATTGTTTTTTTCTCTCTCTTTCTCTGTATATATATATATATATATATATATACATATATATATATGTGTGTGTGTGTGTGATGAATCCCCAGCCCTTTATATGTCAGTTGGAGGTAAATTCCCTGCCGGGACAACTCAACCCACCTCCCGCATAAGTACGTTGACTTCAACTTCGGTTGACTTACTAAAAACACGTGGACAAACGGCACTCTCTGCTGATCAACGCTTGAAATAGGACTCGATTCTAGTCATGGCTTGGGGGGGTGGGGGGTACAAAACTATTTGCTGAATCATTGGAATAAAGTACAAGGGCTATTTTTTAAATAAGGTCCGTTTATTTTTTTTTAAAAAAAACAATATTTTGTTTCAAAAAACTTTATTTTATGATTGTGCGTACTTTTGCCTATTTTTCTAGATAGTTGCCGAGTTTATTAATGCACTTGTCATACGTTAGAACTAAGTTTTCAAAATCCTCTTCAAAGAAGTCTGTCGCCAGGTTGGACAGCCAAGAGTTCACAACCGCTTTCACTTCTTCGTTGTCACTGAAGCACTTCCTGCCAAGACTGTGTTTATGGTACCGGAAAAGGTGGAAATCATTAGAGGAGCAGGGTCGGAGCTGTATGGTGCATGGTCCAAAACCTCCCGGCCGAAAGATTCGATTACGTCCCGAGTAGTTCGAGGAGTGTGAGGCCTTGCGTTATCGTGGAGGAGCAAAACACCTTTTGACAGCCTGCCACGCTGTTAAGAAGTGAAAGTGGCTTGAACTCTTGGCTGTTCAACCAGACGGCAGACTTCTTTGAAGAGGTTTTTCAAAACCTAGTTCTAATGTTTGACAAGTGCATTAATAAACTCGGCAAATATGTAGAAAAATAGGTAAATGTATGTACAATCCTAAAATAAAGGTATTTTGAAACAAAATATTGTTGTTATTTTTTAAAAAACAAACTGACTTTTTTTACTTAAAAAACAGCCCTCGTATCATATGATCAACAGCTACCCTTTTCATTGTTCCGATCAATCTCAAACACGTCAACTTAGAAGTACTCCAAAAAATCATGTTATATTATATATATATATATATAACATGATTTTTTTGGGATTTTATTTACTTATTAAAGGTATTTTGGATTTAGCATTTTAGCTTTTTAAGTTTTGGCTGTTTGCATTACGACATATGTCCCGAACCAGACCAGTAATAGAGTCGTGTCCTGTGTGTTTTTGGAAATGAAGATGTATTTATATTAAGATATGAATATTATTTCTCTGAGCTATATTTATGGTACTTGAGTCCAAATGCAATGAATGGCACATTAACCCGAAGATACTATTTGTCTCTGTTTTCAATCTTTATTATATTAAACATAGATAAAAATACAAGCATCAAATTCAACTAGTGCAGAATTTGCATTTTTTTAAAAAATTGTGTTACCTCTAAGTTTCGAAAAATCATTTCCTATATGCTAGATTGTGTAAATATGCCATCAATAAATCAATGAGAAGTTCTAGAACAATCAATAATTTAGTTAAAGGAAGTATGAGAACATTTCTCGAGTAAATAATAAGAATTAAATGACTCACTAGAAAAGTCGGAAATACCTTAAAATCAACAAGACATGTTGATTAATAGTCAGAGAAGTGTTAAGTTTATCGAAGATTCGAAATATGTTTGCAAAAATTTAAAAGTATTGAAAATGAAGAGTTATTTCCTTATTGTGTTAGCTAATTTATTGGGGATCAAGATAATAAGTCTACACACGTAATTATTTCATTTAAGAGATTTCTTCCGTAGTGAATTATTCAATGCCTAAAAAAAAATACTTTAGCGATAATATTGCTTAGCTTTTTAAGACCAGATAATTATTAAAGATAATTATATTTTTTTTCAAGCTGTGAGCGTGACCTATTTGGCACCGCTCCTTCACCGTCTTGCCTACCTAAAGGTGTGGGGGGAAACAAAGCATCACCAACAACTTCCATAATAATTATTATTTTATTACTCTTCAAACACACTTTATCAATCACAAGTGAAACTACAAAAGGAAACCCTAGGAGTGGTATATAAAGCGAGCAATCTATTCTCAATAACACGACTAAGTGAACACGACTAAGTGAACTAGACAAAGTGAACAAGCGCTAGTGATCTGATTACTAAATCTGATTTAATCTATCTCTTTGATCCTTAATCTAATAATTTATTATCTTAGCAACTCCTTCCTTAACTCGCGCTATGTTTGTGAAATACTCAATGAAATATTCCAATATTCTCACCTACGTAGCTCCACAATAGCTCTCCTGCTCCTTCTATCTTACATCTACAAAACCTATAGACTTTATATCGTTAAACTAATTTAAATATCAGGGTTTCTACTTGAGAGGCTGTTAATTAACGCGAATGCTGGCCCCTAAGTTTCCCCAAGAGGATTATTTAAAAAGGTCGCGTATAGATCCGTCACAAAGCGATATTGAAATAAAAATGGTGCTTACCAATACCTCTGACCAATTTTGGGAAACCAAAAAACGTCACCAAAAGTCGCGATATGCAGCCAATAGTGGAAAACCGTTCCCGTGAATACTCGAATTCATTAATGTTGCTGTTGTTACAAATGCCACCTGTCTGACAAAGTCAAATCAAACCCCGCGAAATTCATCATGGCAAAGGGCTACATTGTACGCATGCTCGTATCCGTAGCTTTGAGCACCTTGCAGGTGACAGTGCAATTTGGCTCATTTCCCTCCCAATTTTAAGTCGCCAACACGAAAGCTGTTGGTGACTTACCTCGAAATTATGAACTTCACTCAAATTACAAGGATACCTGTGTTGGCACCTTGCTCTCGAAAATTTTACATCATTCTCGCTTGAAGACTGAACCTCGACGAATTTGCATCGACCCCTCTTCATGGCGGGTCTTTAGTGGAACTAGGCTCGATCTCATGACACGCCGATCACGAGTTCGTGATCATGACCACTAGGCAACCACGGCCCGGTCTGTACACCAAATCCGTCTGACATAAATTGAAAAAAATCGCATTTGATTAATATAAACTATTTCATTGTAACCATCTCTTTTTTGTTTGGCTGTAAAGTGGAGAAAATATCGCCACCAAATCTCTTTTTCTCAACCCAATTTTGGCGACTCAAATATTTATCGACGCATGTGTATTTGCAGTGTTACACGCCACGCCCTCTGTCACACTAGAGGTGGCAAACAAACTCTGGAATTTAACTTAGAAAGAATTCAGGAAACATGTTCAAACAAACAGACCAATTATTAAAAAAATTACCATCTAGCAGGTGAATTGTCGTATGGATTGGTGCCGAACTATCCTAAATATTAAACATCGTGATAGAAATTTGCAATCATCATTTCTTGATTAATGATTACTAGGAATAAATGATAGCGTATATTTGTGCTAATCCATAATGATTAATGAATACTATGCCATTAATCATGAAGGATTCAACAGCTTTTAATCAATGTCTTGGGTGAAACCGCTTATCAAATATTAAAAGAAAAGGGGATGTTTTTAGGTGACTTGATGCCAGAGATAATAAAGAATTATGGTTAATACCAGCATTTTACACTCATGATTCTTGCTTGCTTCTTAAATTTTAAATTATTATTATAGTATTTAAGAAAATATGTATTATTTTTTGTTTTTAATTATATAAAAACACCTGTTCGAATTTTTGAGGTTACCCGACCGTTATTTAAGTTACAAATTACTTATTAATGAGGCTTCTGACATTGGATTTTAGGAGAAAAGTAATAATTTATATTCTTTTTCAGTTAACATTTATTAATGCATAATTTTTGAGAACAAAATTTTAGCTACAAAATACTTGGAATGCGGGCGAAAAGTCTTCGTGTATCTTCTTTCTTTTTCCTTTTCCACATACATGGAAATAAGCTTCAAGAAAATGAAAGAAAACTTTAAAAAAATAATCGCATAAATATTTACCATTATCGTGAATGGAGGATAATCTCTTCAAGGCATCATATACTTTCATATATTTGAGTGTGATTATTTTTTTAATTTATGAAATATATTTTATTCAGTAGCTATTAATGGATCTTAATATTTTTGAACTTCCTTAAAAACAGAGTTCCCTAATTTCTTTTATCAATAAACCTTGTTTGTAATGGCTTTAAGTTTGCATACCGATAACATCAAAAAATGTAATGTAACTTTTCAACAAAATATATAGCTGTAAAGAATCTTCTCCATGTGTTGTGTGTGGATGTGTGTGTATGTTCTACATCAGGGGTGACCAACCTGCGGCACGCGTGCCACAGTGTGGCACGATCGAGTTGTAGCAGTGCCACGCGAGGGCTTACGGAAAATTTTAAAAAATTTGAAAAAATAATAAATAACCACTTTTTGCAATTTTATTGAATTGGAGTTGTCTCAGACACAAAAAACCTCAAAATTTGAATCAAAATATGTTTGTGAATAAATGTTTTCTGCTAAATATAATAATATAAATATCACTCAAAGCCAGCTTATTTGCACTTATAATAACCTAATTTTGTTAGCATCTGTAAGAACTAATCCTAATGTAGATGATTTGGTAAAAAATAGTAGTAATTCAAAAGCCACATTAAGTAGATACTGAACGTTTAATAAGTATTTTGAATTAAATGATTCAAGTTATTCATTTTTATTTTATACCTACCCTAATTGATTGTACTTGTAAAAAGTTAACTAACAGTACTTTTGTCTTATTTATTACATTATTTTTAAATTTCGACTGCATAGACCTGCATTAAAAATGTGCTGTTTCCATAAAAATCCCATAATAAGCTTACAAGTAACATTTTTTCACTTTTACATGTTTGTTTCTTGGAAAAGTTGAAGTGGCACGCATAATTATTTTTTAATCAAATAGTGGCACTCTTGCCAAAAGGTTGGCCACTCCTCTTCTATATTTTCTCTCAAACATACAACTAAACTCTGCACACATCCATTAGTTCATTTACGAGTACATGAGAGAAAAAAGTAAGCTATATCTAAATTATACTGAACATAAATAAAATGTCAAAGGACTCTAAACATTTAAATAAATAATTACTAAATAAATTTTAAAATTTCAGAATAATCTTAGAGAAAGATTATACTACAACTAAGTTTTTTACATATGTTCAAGACCTTTATTATATAATTAAAAAAAACTGGTACAAAAGAATGGAAGGTGAGTGTTTTTATAAAAACTTCTAAGATTTACACTTCGATTGAAAAATGAAGTTTACTTAAAAAATGAACATTTAATATTTATTATTTGAGCTAGTGAGAAAATAATTATTATCAAATGTTATGATATATAATGGTAAATTTAAGTAAAACAGATTTTCTTTTTCATGAAGGCAAGAAGAAATAAGCAACTCTTTAAATATTTATTATACAAAATTCACTATATATTTTGTCAATATCTATAGTAAAGAACAATACATTCTTGAATAAATATCCTCATTTTATTTTATCTTCATTCATCCACAAAATAATCAAATTCTTAAATAAATATAAACTACAGAAGATCAAATGTACGTAAAGTAGAAGCAGACACAACAAAAGCACAACGCTAGCTTCTTACATTTGGTATATGTTTCATATATGTGGGTTATATTTTTTTAATCAATGTATTTCTTATGTAAAAAAAGGAAACATGAAAAATAAATGAAAAAAAATCATTTCGTTTAACTATTCGTGGAAAAATATACAACTCCATTCCATTCTGGAAAAATATATTTATGATCGTTCTGCATATGGCTGATTGGTTGCCAAAACATAGAACGAAATTTCATGTTGTAACTAGGTCTCTGTTTATTTCTGACGTATAGAATGTAGTTTCATTGCACAGCTGTTCATGATGAAAAAGCTTTCATGCGAAAACTAGAGACGTACGAATACAACACACTCGGAGATAAGCGCCGCAACAATAGAAGATGATAATTCTTTTTTTCTCTTATTTTTGTGTGAGCAAGTTTTTTATTTAAAGTCACTCAACGGATCAATTGTCAAATAATAATGTTGATTTTTAAAAAAGATGAATTTTGTATGCAAGTTTTAAAAAGTATTTTTTAAAAGACGGTTTGTTTCAAAATGTAAATATTTACACGCGTTTTGGATTTGCTTATGTGTTGATATAGTTGTAGTTTTTTCCCCATACTTGAGTTAAAGCAAAATACTATATAAATAAATCTTTTTTTATACGATATAAATAATCATGTTTTCAAAATATGATTGCCAAAATATTTGGTTTGTTATATTCTGAAAATAATGATTTAAGAAAGGAGGTTTTTCCTTGTATACATTTAAAATTATTTGCTATAAAATGTGTATTTTGTTGATTTTTTAAAAAACATTTTCTACAAGATTATTTGATTTAAAAACTTCTATAAACATTTTTCAAATTAAAAAGATAGGAATAAAAATATTTAGATAAGAATGAAAATATTTTTTATTTAGATTTTCATCGTTTACAGAATTTATCTTGGAAAATAAATTCTAAGAAACCCTTTCGAACACAGAGCAAATTGCTATGGAAATTGAAATGCTAAATTAAGTACTTTTTGCACGAATAACAAAAAGAAATATTAAATTTTTTTTATGGAATTTAAGAACATTTTCTTAGAATTTATTGCATAAATTGACGTTTTTAATTTTTTTTCTGCTAGAAATAAAGCTGAATGCACATGAACTAAACAATTCTCCTGTGATGATGATATATTAAATAAGCTACATTTCAATTGTGAAATAGACTGATTATAATTTATTAATAACATATTTTATGTATTAACCTCTCAACTGGTTTACTCGTTCACCGTACGGGCTATCGAAACTGACAATTACCTGTTTGCCCATACGCTCGCTGTACGCGGGCACTGATATTTTCTTCTTTCTTTCTCAGCTTTACTCATATTTTTAATTTTCACAGTGGGATTATTAATGCTAGTGTTTTTAAAAGACAGTTTGTCCATGGTACTGAAATACTTCTCCTCCTGGATTTTGATGAAGGCAGGGATTTTTCACTGAAGGCAGGAATTTAGATTCTTGAAAATATTCGATAAAGAACACGGATTGGCAAGGCAATGTGCAATTTGTTGCTTGAGAAGAAATGAAAGTGGAAAGCCAATCCAAAAAATGCCGATATTATCTTTGCCCCCATTTCATTACAAGACTTAGGATTATACCGTGCTTCAAGTTGGAGTGTATATATATGCACTCACGCACAAAATCCTCAACCGTTTGTAAAAGAAGTAAAACATGAAATTTGTTTGTAAGTATGAGGTAAATTTTTTTAAGATATATGAAACATTATTAATGACATGCAGTACTTATAAAAAGCAAACATTTTTTTGGGGGGGTTTTTTGGTTGTGTTCCAAAATTACAAAATAAAAAATAGTGTGAAAGTTCTAAAATTTAAAATTGAAATAAAATCCTTCCATTTTTGCATTCTATTAAGTATTATGCTTAGTTGTATGCAATAAAAGAATGTGTCATTTTTTGGAACATTAATGCCATAGTCATTACTCCCATGCTCTGACATGCATAAAAATAATATAACAATTCATGTTAAAATACTAGAATTCTTGATTTTTCATTTATAGAATTTATTTATTAATTATTTTGAAAACACAGATATCTTGTAAATAAAAATCCAAGCTTCTTGATTTAGTATTCAAATTGAGTTGTATTGCCTTGTTCTAATTTTACCAAAGAACTATATTGTTGGATCATAAGAGGCTATTGTAAATTTTACAGACCTCATAATGTAATGTGAGCAGTGTTGTAGCTAAGTAACAAAAGGCTCTGGTGCAAACAAACAAACAAAAAAAATGAGGGCCCTGTCTTGGTTGGGTTTTATCAGAAATGGAATGTAACCAAGAAGGAATATTCTCTTGTGTAAGTTTTTTAAGATGCAATAATAAAATATAAGATTTTTCAGGGAACTTGAAATTTATTTTAAAGTGACAGTTTATAGAAAAATGGAAAAATTGAAAATATTATAAACTGTTCTATAAGTAAAGTTCTCAACGCTGTATAAACAACAGGAAGAATATAGGGGAATTCCTTACAAGGTTCGAAATTACTTTCAACTGAGTTGCGTGTTGCGATCTTCAGTTCTTATATCTTAAATGTGGGAGAAATTATGCCACGCTCGACTTGCTTAGTGGTCAGAGTTCGAGGGCTTTCCTGAGCTTGAGGACCGTGGTGCACGGCACCGTCTAGCCCAGGGGTCGGCAACCTATGGCACGTGGTACAATTCTTAGTGGCACTATACACTACTCAAAAAATTTGTCAATTTTTTAATGGTTGGAAGTTGATAAGTTGTTAATGGGTCTTCTTGACAAACATCTTCAGAATTGTGGAGGATTTAAGGAATTTAGAAAAAATCTGAAAAATAACTCTAAAGATAAATTTACAGCTACAGTAGAGCGTCGTTTATCCGAACGTTTATTATCTGGAGCGTCAAATATCCGAACCAAAGTCCTGGAAACGTTTTCGAACAGTGCAATGCTCAACAGTTGTTTCGTGTGAGGCCATAAGTGACGGGAAACCCCAAGGTGAGGGGATATTTGGGAAATTTCAGTTGTGTGATTTGGTAAACATCTGCGCGGAATATTAGGTCACATTGTTTCTGAGAGGGTGTATACGTGCTCTTTTGTTGAGTTTTGTTGATGTAGAAACCTGAATGGGGCATGCGATGCAGAAGACTGTAGATTTCAAATGCTAAATGATGACGAGATTGTGACTTCCATGCAAGAAGAATCCGACCCTGTCGACAATGAAACGGATGAATATGAGGACAACAACAATGAAAGTAGCAAATGCTGACGCGTTTGCTGCGTTAGAGACAGCTATGGAGTGGTACGAACAATAATCAGTGCTGTCCTACTTACTCAACTACTGCTGCTGAAGAGAACCAGAGACCTTGCATTGAAAAAACGAAGGTGTACAGCGAAAAATAAGTGATTATTTTCCCCAATCAAGGTAAAATTGCGACAGTTTGCACCTATTTTCTTTTTTTCTTCAAGCACGTTTCTCGCATGTGATAATTTTTAATATTTGTATCGTGTCGAGTATCATATACTGCATGAAACGCATTCGGTTTTCGGTTCGCGTTTGCGAACGGTGTCCGGTCCCAATTGATTTGGATAAACGACGTTCTACTGTATTTTGTAAATTATTAAATGTCATTGCTGGAGAGATTTAATTGTTTGAAGAGAACCAATTGCATACTCTAATTTCCGCTTTTGGCTCTACGTACCTTATTAAAAATTTATAAAAAAAATTTCAATTAAAAAAAAGGGGAGGGGAAACCTAACAAATGAATGTTTAGAATCGTGTCAAATTGAAAATCACATTGTACTCCTGATTTTGCGACACGAAAGTAGAGCGGTGCTAGGTTCCCATTAACATTTTTATTTATCATTTTATTTTACTTTAGTGAAGGGAAATACTTATATTTTATGTCGTATATTTCTTACTTTAACAAATATGTTTTAAAACACAGAATGTACTATTTTAATTTTTTTTTTATTTTGTTGAAGAAATAAATATATTTTATGCAGTTTATTTTTTATGTTCAGAAATATTTTTAAATGGTGCAAAATTAATAGATAACAAAACCGTAATAATATATATCATATTTTTCACCTCTACCCGATCGCGGGAATCAAATTATTTCAAAGATGTCTTACTCCGTGGCACGCTGAATCCTATTGGTAGATTGGTTTGGCACGTTAAAGCTGAAAGGTTGCCTACCCCTTGTCTAGCCCATTGGTAGCTACGCCACTTGGTGTGAATCAAATACAGTGGAGGACTGGCAGTAACTTCCATATTTTTTAGAACAATATTAATTGGAATTTATTATGTTAATTTCGCATTTCGAATGTATGTATGATTGTAGAATCGTATAAGTGCGATACAGTTTTAAAAGAACTTAATTAGATAATTAATTTTAATAATTAGATCTCAAATATTTTATATTACTTCGTGGTTGATCGTCATTCGAATGAAATAAGTTTCCTCGCAACTAATGAAATGATATTTTTTGAATAAGTTTTAATTTTTACCCCTGGAAATCTCTAATAACTGCAGTGAATTTTTGTCCAACAGCAAACAAATAACTTTCATGTCTAAAAATACGAAAGTACAGATTCAAATTTCACATAAGTATCACATTTTAAATCTGTTTGTACACTTTCGGTAAGGCAAATGAACTGCACTGTTACTGTCAAATGTTTGAGTCTCTAATGTTGCGTCCTTTCATCGTCCTTGTATAGTGTAACATCGTTTCATTAGACGAACTCTTCCCGACAATACTTATCAAGTTTGATGCCCTGGGGTGGGCAGAATGCACAGATGAGACATTTTATTCAAAAAGAGACCGCGTATTCTTCCCTCATGCCTGGGGGCAAAACAGATGCTGAGCTGACTTTGAAAACGGCCTTGAAGTTACCACATATTTTTCTTCTTCATCATATTCTCCTTCACCGTGATGGTTTTAGTCACAACGATTTATAGAAAGGACACTCCTGTTGAACAGTTTCTATTATTTCGTTCCTTCGCCCATGTGGGCCGCGAATGAAATGAATGAAGGGAATGTCGATCTGTTGTGACAAAGACATACCCGAGATGGTATTCCCAGTATCAAAGTGACAGATCGATTGATAGTCCCTCCATATGGTGTACGAGATACGTCGACGTAGTTGATTTCATGACGACCTATAGTTTGAGAACCAATGGAGTTGAGACCATGACGAAGAATGCCGGGTCACCAATCAGAAATTATTCGGGTGTGAAAGAGATCGGCCGAGGGGGTTTAAAGAGTCGGTTCGGAAGGTGACGAGGATTTTCTGTATTAGCTATTTCATCAGTCTTTTTGAACTCATGCAGAAGAGGTTGCAGGGGTAGCCGCACCAGGAAAAAATCAAGAGAAAGGAACTGCGGTGACCTCTTAAAGACGGAGGGGTGGAGTCTGCTGGGCAGACGCACCAGTGATTGATCAAGGACGAAATCAACGAAAGGGGTTGCGGGGACAGCTGCACCCGGAAGACTACCATCTGAAACGGTTTTGAACATTTCTCCGGCGAAAGGCTGTTAAGATTCGAATAAGTAAAAATGAACTTAATTTTTTAATTAATTTATAAATAAAATGCTTTTTGACCAAAAGCTGCGTGAACACTCTCGCTACCAGGAAATAAGTAATGCGTCACAATAGGACCAGAAAGCCTTCTAGGAGATTTTAAAACTTTTTCGTCAAATCATCCTAGAATCTTCTAAGCCAAAGGTTCCCAAACTTTTTTGTATCATAGACCCTTTGCCATGTTTTTTGGTTTTCTGTAGACCCCTACTTACCTAATATTAAATTTTTGCAGACTTATCAATTTAAATGCTTCTTGACAGCTGGTATAGCACTACTTACTTTGAAAGTTTTATGTTTCTAACTGGAGTTAAGCAGAGTGTTTAAAACTTAAGAAACAATGTGAATTAGTTAAATTAAAATTTAGTTAATATATAAAATAATTGAGCAGCAAATAAATATTTTAATGGGTGGGATGAATCTGGTGCTTCAATAACACATTTTCAACATTTGGCATCAATCTTTTCAGGTTTTTAACCCTAAATCTCCTCGGTTAGTGGTATCCAATCTTTTTTTCCCTTTCCGTTTTCATTTTGGAGATTGGCAACCACGCTGAAACTCCTCCTCTCTAGGAAAATCAATTAAAAACTTTCTTAAGATGTTCCATAATTCGAAATAAATGACAGGTATACTTTTTAAAGCCAAACTTGCTGACATTCGTTTCTAAACTTTACTTTAAGATCTTCCTTAAGGCTATTAAAATTTGTTCCTTTTGTAATCGGACATTTTTTTTTTTTTTTTTTTTTAATGTGATAACATGAATTCATTACCTACTGTGATATAACCATGATCAAAGCATTCTAGTTTCAAAACCTGAACAAAGGGCATTTAAATGTTGAACGTAGGTTGGAACGTCATTTTTCTGCCAAATTGTCTGTGACAAATTGAGAAACTTAAAATTCACGACGTCCAGTTTTATACTCCTTTAGCTTAATTCTGGCAAGAAACACTGAAATGATGGATCTTTTTTTAATAAAATGTATGCTGTCGCCAAGTTAACTCCATTAAATAAAGCTATTAAATAGGTAAATATCGTTTACACTTGATTAAATTTCCTTTTAAATTTAAAGTCACAATCTGGTTTAGGCTATCGTAGACCCCCATTTAAACATCATGGACCCTCTGCCGGTCGTCATAGACCCCTGAGTGTCCATATAGACCACTTTGGGAATCAATGTTCTAAACCGTTGTAAAAATAAAAATTAGTAGTATAGTCTGACGCCTAGATCCTTCCTACTTACTCGCTTCACTTTATTGAAGAATAGTCTCATTTGACCTTCAAACGATCTTTCCCGTCACAATACACTTTAGGCAGAGAAGCGAACAAGTCCATACTTTCCCTGTACACACGCTGAATTGAATATAAATGGAAAAATATTTTTTAGAAAAGATGATTTCTGTTTCTTTATTTCACTCTTAGATTTTAAGAATTATTTTATGATCATTTTATTGGATTGATTGTTAGTATTCGAAGCACTTTAAGAAAATATGCTAAGAAAAAATTAGAAAAATCAGAGCCACAGTATTTTTTTTTGGACTTATTTAGATGTATTAAATCGTAATCGATCAACCGTAACAATTTAGAGCTATGAGTGTTTTTTTAGAATCGTAACTCTTTGATAGACCAATCATTACATCAAAATGATAATGCTTTGTGTTTTCTTAAAATTTCTTCTCTTAAACTTAAACAAGAAAAAAAAAATTTGTAAGTCAATTTTTACTTTGTTAAAAGAACGTACTGGCGCCATCTATTGCAGCCAGTTGTAACTTGGACAGAAATAACGCTGAATAAATTTAAAATTAAAAAATTAAATTTAAATAGAATTAATATTTGAAAGAATGTATAGACATCAAGTGTCATCCCCTACAAGTTAAAAAAAATATATTTGAGCTTGAGTGGATGAATAAAAAGTATAGGTAAAGTATATAGGTTGAGAGTGGACTAAATAGTAGGAATTGAAAAACAGCATCCGAATTGAAAAATTTATATTTGTATATATAACTTTGCAATGTGAAATATCTTCGTAAGCAGTGGGAAACAGAGACAACAAAAAGAAAGATAAACAACTGCGTATTAACAAATCCTTCCTTTTGTGTTTCTATATTTCGTCGCTAATATTATGTTACACACAAAATGAGCATTTTGTTTATCATGTTAAAAAGGGAAATTCTTTTTTTTATTTTTTAAATGTTTTCAAATTTTTAAGAAAAACTGCCAATATAAATAGTTGCATGAGTTGAGAAAACATTGCGACATTTTTTAAATCTGAAAATAAGCTCCGAGTTTATTTTGAGCTTCTTTACATTTGGTGCAATTGCTTATAGAAGATATATAATTGAAATGTAATTTAAATATAAGGAAAATCTTTTTTCTTGATAAAAAAAAGATTTATTACTTTTGCTCAATGTACAAAATTTTGAAAAAAAAATAATTTATAGTTAAAACTCAAATGAAATATTCTAAGACTAAAATCTCAATCCGGTACTTCTCAAACTTTCAATATTTACGACCAAATATTCAACCATAACTTTCATCCCCCCCCCTCCTAAATACAAACAACAATATATTGAATTCAACAATACATTGTTGAATTCAATACATATACTTTAACACTAAAGCTACAATACGACTTTTTCTTAAGTGCCACCAGCGTGTATAAACATCTTGCTTACCCAAAGTATTAATTGCCCCAGACGTATATATACGTCTTTCCGCAGTACGATCTTTTCTGTGCACTGATATACATAAAATTATTTCTGAGGCTTTGGTATGCAATAAAAGGACCTTGAATGTGTTTGCGAAGGATTTACTTATTTCAGATGATGCACTTATTTATTCCTTTTATTTCTCCCTCCCCAGTACATCACATACGCTCGCCTACGTGGAAAACGATGGCATTGAGGAGCGAATCGTGTAACTTTTAATCTGTAGTTAAGGGTTTAATTATAAACTGTTCAAAAAATCAAGAAAAAAGTTCATTTTTGTATATAATTTAAAATATGACAAACCCATGGGGTCACTGGTTATTATTACACTTGATCTGAACTAAGTATAGTTCATTTATTTATAAAATACATTGTTCAGTACCAGTAGCACACACAAAAATTTTTCAAGGGGGAGTCCATGGTCGGAAGTCCCCCAACTCGTATCATTCTTCAAGACAACACCAATTGATTCATCTGATTTTGTTAACAAAAAACAGTAAAAAAATATATTGAATTATAATTAGCATAAATTAATAAAAAATTGTTAATTACAAGCACTTAATTAAATTTTACGTTATATATATATATAGGATTATCACATCAATCGAAAAAAATTCAAGGACTTTGGGAGGGGCGAACCCTCCCCCCTTGTGTGCGCCACTGTGCAGTACTGATATATTTACAAGTGTATTATATCTGTGCTAATGATAATTTTATTTTTTATTACGTTAGAATTTATTTTGTTTGCTTACTTTTAGTAAATTAATAGTTTTTTAAAAAAAAATCTCTTTTTTTTTTTCAATTTTTGAATATGCTCGTGCCCTCCTTACAGAGTTATCACGCCCCCTCAGGGGGTGCGCCCCAGAGTTTGAGAGAAACATTGCCTTAATGTAAAGAATGGTAAAAGTGGACTTATTATTTTTTGTTAAGCAAAACCCTCCTCTCGAGTGAATTACCTCCAAATAAGAAGAAACGCATTTGTTGTTGAACAAATTGAAAAATAAACAAACAAAGCAAGTGATTGAAAAGTACATCGAAAGTTTCGCGAATCGATTTAACCTCGATTTCCTTACAAAACTAACATTAACTTTCTCCCCCTTCTTATTATTTTTTTAGCTCTCCCTCATGTATATTTTTTTTAATTCAGCCAAAAACGGGCGTTTCCGGATCAATATATTCCATCAAATCTATTTCTCCATTCCCGTTCATTTCTTTAACATACAACAAGAAGGCGAGTGCACGCGAAACAATGAAGTCATCGCCAAGAAGTAAAATATAGAGTTTAAATAATAAAAAAAAATAGATTTTTTTTAAAAATAAAGGAACGAAAAAAAAGAATAATAATAAATAAATAAGTAAAACTTTCTTCTTTTTTTTTCTCGTTCTTTGGCCAGTTCGAGAAAGAGAAAGAGAGGCAACAGTGTTGTAGTTTCGCAGACGGAAAAAAAAAGGGAAAAAAATAAGTGAAGGGAGTCAAAAAAAGTAAACAAAAAAGCAAGGGGGAAAAAAGTCAACCATTCCATATCCTTTCCTAGCTAATGGTGAGTAGTTGGAGTTGCGTGAGGAGGTGAGGGGGGAAGAGAGCGATCAATAACTGAGTGTGTGACATTGATGGATGATCCGGTACAAACTCTTTCCCCTTCCCCGCGCTCTCTCGTATGGCCCCTTGCGATCCCAGATGTCTCAGTCGGTCCAGGAGTGTCTTTTCCACTGTTTATCACTCTTTTTGGCGATAGTGTCTGCTTTCGGACATCAAATTTCTTCTACAGGTGTTGGTAGAAAGAATGCAGTTCAAGGGCGTAGCTATCTCCATATCAGCCGTATCAATGATACGGGGCTCCAAGCTGTAGGGCCCCAAAATGTGTGAGAAAAACATCGTAAAATGTTAAGGGGCTCCATAAAGGGCCCCGCAAGAAATTTTGATACAGGGCCCACGCAGGACTATTATAAGCCAGTGATGCAGTTCAAACATTGGTCTTCAAACTTTTTCAACTCACGGAACCGCTGGAACTTGAAGGTGCTTTCGTGGAACCCTGAAACTAGAAAGTGTTTTCATAGAACCCCTAAAACTAGAAAGTGTTTTCGTAGAACCTCATTCCATACATATATTTCGAAGAATATATCTCAAAATAATATTTAAAATAGATCAACATGTTATAGGCCCTTTATGGAAAGGCAAATGAAAATTTATAGTATTAAGACTACCCTAAAATTGTGAATTTTGCCAAAAATTGACAAATTTTTTTTATGATTTTATTTTATGGGCTATCTTATCAGCTTTATAAAAATACCAAGTTTATCATTTTCCGTTCACTAGAACAAAAACTACAAGTGTTTTAGTAAAAGCAGATGCCATTACTTTAAGCAAGATGTCATACTTTAAAACGCGTTTTACTCGAAATTTGATTTTTTTTTAAAGTAATCCAACGGGGTCAGCGATTGCTAAAACAGTTTTGAACATAATTAACTGAAATTTTTTCTGTAAGTTCTGTATAATAGTAGGATTGTTTTAACCTTCAGATTTATCAATTATTGTTTTTTTACAAAATTTACAGTACCTTATGTGAATAGAATCACTGTTTTTTAAAGCAATTTCATATAATAACTGAGATAAAGTGCTCTAGTTTTTGTAAAAAAGAAAATATCTCTTATCCTGAAGGTCATTTCAAAATTGAATAATATAGCAACACATTAGAGTAGATTGAAAAAATTGAAAATTTGTTGGTACAGAATGGACCACGTTTATGCTATTTTTTGTCAATTTTTACCTATTTTTTCCCATTTTAGTAATAATAATTTATTTTCTCTTCTTAATTTTAGCACATTTTTCTTCAAATGCACTAAACAAATCTAATAATAACAAAAAATCCCCTTATCTCTTTAAAAAAAAAAGTTGTCGCAACCAGTCGGATACCTTAAAAAACTCTAATCTAATGTTTAAATATATATAATTTTCCCATTAATAATATTAATTTGTGATTCAAGTGCTACCTACCCATGCATATTATAATTAGTAACTGAAATATATGCTAGTATTTTTTACACAAACTGTCGAAGTCTAGGTCTATTGAGATTAAATGCAATCGCGTTACATATTCTGAGTTTAATTTGTTTGTATACTTTGTCTCTTTAGCCTCGTTGAGAAATATATTTCACTTATAAGCACAACGTTTTGAATGGCATTAAAATTTTTAAGAAATTTTGTGTATTTTGCATTAGTTTGCAACCTAAATTTTAGAACCTGTTCTTGTTTAAATTTAGATTTTAACATCAACTCTGTGGAGATGTTATTTATTCCCTTTCCTTCATCATAGGTGTCGTTTTCCATAAATGTAAAAAAAAGTACATTTTCTATTAGAAACTATTTAATTTTGCAAGACATTGTGCTAAGTAACGAGTATAAAATTATCTTGTGGAACTCGAGATAGTAAACAATAGATATTCACAATCTAGTTGGAAGGATATATATACAAAGATAAAACGTTTTTATATTTTTTTCATTATATTATAGTAAAAGTTTAAAAAGTGTTGCAAAATAAATTTATAATAAATAAATAAAATTTTCAGTTTTAATGAATGGGAGGGGGGGGGGAGAGCTTTAGACACTGGTAACTTTACGAACTTCATAGAGAAAGTGAATCCATTTTACATTCATATTTATTTCTTCTCGTTTTTTTTTTTTTGTTTTTTTTTGTGACTCGGGCAACCTCTGGGTATGCCTTGTGGAACCCTAGGGTTCCGTAGAATTCACTGAGTTAGAATAATATTGTATAAAAGGATGTCCGAAAATTTTGTTTATAACGATAACTATTAATAAGAATTATAACATTGCAAATAACATTTCTTTTTAAGTGCAACATATATTTCAAAGAAAATAATTATTAAAAAAACCATTACGGGTTTTTAATTATAATACAGCTTCCTCTATTTTACTAACCTCTATTTTACGAATTTCTCTCTAGCGGATTTCCTATAAACCTGGAATATCATGTAGTATATTAAAAGATGAATCACTATTTAGCGAATTTTCTGCACAACGAACTTTTTTGGAGGGATTTAGCAACTTCGTTAAATGGGAGTCAGATTCAGTGGTGTACCAAGGAGGGAGGAACAGGATTCTAAAGGACTCATAGCTTAACTGACGCCAAATACTGCTTGGAGTCCCAAACCAGATTATGCAGGGAACCCTAATATTCTCCGTTTCTCCATAGGCTACACACACAGACTGTATATATTTATAATTATTTACACAATGTATAAAAGGGCATAATTAAAAAAGTACTTCCGAAAAGTTGCACAGATTAATACAATTATACAGGGTGTCCAGCCTTAATGTGACCCAATAGCTGATTCCCGAACCGTTCGGTTTAGATATGCACTTTCAATTTGAAAAATGTTTTAAAACAGGTAAGGAATGTTATTACGTGCTTTTCGAACCAAAAAAACTCATTTAGAAAAAAATTACAAAAATTAATTTTTTATACGGTCTCCAGGTCCTATCACTTATACTTAGGAAAAGATGCAGTACACAAAAACAAAGTAAACACAAAATGTTTCATTTTATTACGATAAAAACTGGCAGAGTTATGGAACTTTGAAAATCATACTTTAAATGCATTTTCTCGGCTATATTCAAGAAGCTAGTAAGGGGCCGTCTCCAAAGTGAAATTAGTTGGAACGCTGCTAGGAAACTCGCTCTTGCACGTCACTCTTATGTAAATAGTTTTTAAATTTAAAAGCATACGTTAATAATACAATAATTGAGTACTTAAGAAATAAAATTTATTCTGTGTACGTGTAAAACATAGAAAAAATAAAATATTTTGGACGAAGAAAACATTTCAAAAGCAGTTTCAAAAAAATAGACTTATATGCTGCGGCTTCAGTCTGATTTGCTGCGTTTTTGCTGATCATGACGAACGTTACAATTCTGTTGTGTAGTCGCTTGCAATTGCATACAGTCGTATTCTAATATTACGAATTCTAGTAGGGGAGAACGAGATTTATACAAATAAAGAATACTGCGAAATGGTACTGTTTTAAGAACAGTGTAATCGAAAGAAGAGAGACGGCAAGACTTTATGCCCTTAAATTTCCCACTCGTAGACATCCATCTTATTGCACAATTGCCCGTGGTGTTCAGCGCTTGTATAAAACTGGGAGTAGCAATAGACGTATTCCCTGTCTCGTGTCACACCTCGTGCCATTATTTAAGTTAATTTCACCATTATTTAAGTTAATTTGGTCATTCTGATATAATAAAACCCCTGATTCATGATTGGCGCGTCATTCCACATTATGCTATAATTTGAATGGCAAATCTTGTATTATTTTGCTGCTATTTGTTAAAACAAGGTGTTTTAATCTTTTCGGTACAAGTTGTATTCCTTTAACTTAATTTTTATTGTTTGCCATACAGCAATATCTATGATGTTTACTACAATGTTTTAATTTTTTTTATGATGTTTTTTTTTGTTTTTTTTTGCTCTCTCTGTAGGTAGTGAATTACTTTGCTCTGAACTCAATTTATATATGACCCCCTTTTCTGAGCAACTCGGATGCTTCAAATTTATGTAGGCATAACTCGGCCAGTTTTTATCGTAATAAAATGAAACTGTTTGTGTTTACTTTGTTTTTGTGTACTACATCTTTTCCTAAATACAAGTGATAGGACCGAGGGACCGTATAAAAATTTAATTTTTGTAATTTTTTGTAAATGGGTCTTTTGGTTCGAAAAGCGCGTAAAAACATTCCTTAACTTTTTTAAAACATTTTTTAAATTGGAAGTGCATATCTAATCCGAACGGTTCGGGAATTAGCTATTGGGTCACATTAAGGCTGGACACCCTGTATATAGGTAAGCACAGTGAGGGAGGATGGGAATTCAAATCCCTCCTCCCCTAAACCAGCAAATTTGTAATTTTCACCATACAGATTACCCCTTGGCAGTGACATCTTAAGGCATGTGCCACAAGGAGGGCATCGTCTCGTTCTGGACTTAGCCTTAATAAGACCATGATTCGAATAATTTCAACGGTCAAATGCTATTTCCGGTTGTATTCTCCGAAAAGCTAGGAATTTCGAATGATATGTCAACTGACTACATGTGATAACCGTCACCCCTATATATATAGGCCTAGGTCTACCACCATTATTACTCATTCAGTCAAAATGTGGTAGTCGGTTGAGCCGATTCGTGTGATTACAAGCCATATATATTTATTTGTTTCGGGTTTGTACGAGTATTTGACAACGTATACTATGCACTATCTACTTTTATGGGTCGTATGTGGGGCTTACTTTTGCGCAAGGGCTTAGGGCCTCAAGAAGTCTTAAAACGTCCCCGCCCCTTGGAACTTTCGTTTGAATGTTTTTTTAGAATGTAACCTTCTCCCTCCGTGAAAGAGGTCTGTGGACGCCACTAGATATTCTTATTATCAGTAAGCAACTTAGTACCTAGTAAATTTGAATGTATTTTTATACGAGAAACCTTAAGAAAATGGTTTAAAAAAACTGTCATTTTTTGTGACTTTATCTTACATCTTTAAACATTTTCGTTAGAGATAATAATACTTTCTTATCGTGATTGAAAGAATATGGATTTCATTCTCACTCCAAACTTTTTCCAAGATAATGCGTGATTGGATTTTTTCCCCCATTACATTATAAACTAGACGAGAGGCTTAATTATTTTAGAGACAAACAAAGCATTGTATTTACACTTAATACTAAAATCATTTTAAGGTATTCGGATACACTAAAATTGTGAATGTTGCCAAAATTTGACAAATTTTTTTTTATGATTTTATTTTATATGCCACTTATTAGCTTTATAAAAATACCAAGTTTATTATTTTCCGTTCACTAGAACAAAAACTACAGGTGTTTTAGTAAAAGCTAGTTATTTAGTGTATCACTTTAAGTAAGATGTTATACTTTAAAATGCATTTTACTCGAAATGTGTGTTTTTTTTTAAAATGCTCAAAAAGGGACAGCGATTGCTCAAAAAATTGAAAATAATTAAGTGAAATTTTTTGTGCATGTTCTGTATAATTGTAGAAGAGTTGTAACCTTCAGCTTTATCAATCGCTGTTTCATTACAAAATTTATAGTCCTTTCTGTGAATATAAGCACTGTTATTTTAAGCAATTTCATATAACAACTAAGATAAAGGGCTCTAGTTTTTGTAAAAAATAAAATATCTCTTATCCTGAAGTTCTTTTCAAAAATGAATAACACAGCAACACATCAGAATTGAAAATTTGCTTATAAACTTTTGGTACAGAATGGCCCCCGTTTATGTTATTGTTTATAAATTTTTACCCAATTTTTCCCATTTTAGTAATAATAATTTTTTTTCTCTCTTCTTAATTTTAGCATATTTTTCTTAAAATGCACTAAATAAAGCCGAAAACCACAAAAAATCCCCATATCTCCATTTTTCTTTAAAAAAAGTTGTGGTTAGCTTTAGTAGTCGGATACAAGAATTGATTATGTTTAGCAAACCTTCCAGTAAGGCAGAAACAGACAACAGAAAAACATTTAACATGTTAAATAAAGTGAGCAAGAAGCACTCGTACAAAATTTAAATAAAAACAATGTTAAAAGTCATTCTGTAAACTTTTTGTAATAGTTTTTTAGGTTTTCTTATAAATTTATGTTCATTTATATGCAAAAAGGTAAAAACATAGATGTAAAGAAAACACCTTTTTTTTGTGTCTCTTAGTAGAAAGATGATGTTTTCATGCTTAGCAGAGTAAATAGAAAGCGTAATTGTATACAGCGTAAAAATTCTGAGACAATATTTAATGAAGTACTGATCAATAAATTGTAGATTTTTTGCGTTTTTTTTAAAATACTACAAAAACTAGTACATCAAAGAAAAGTTAATCACAAATATAAGCAAACTATCTTTTTTCCCCTTTCTTTTTTTCCAAAATATAATGTTTGCCTTTTTTTGGTGAGATCTGGTTTTGGAAACCAAACAAGATAGTAGAATTTAGGTGCGTAATAAGTTTCTTTTCTTCGACTGTTTCTTTTGAAAACAAAGTGTTTGAAGTTATTTTTCCTTCTATTAATTATTTTCACATCCGTTTTAACACTGAATTGTGAATGTCAAAAAATAAAATTTAAAGAATATAATACACCGCTGGCCATTAAAATTGTAACACCTGGAAGGAATGATTTGATGAACGTCAAAATCACATGAAAGAAAGAAGAGGTTAGGATATGCAAATGATTAGTATTTCAGCGCGTTTAGACGACTCAGAAGGGAGAAAGAACATCTGAAGCACTGCGTAAAGAAACATGTAATGGATTTCTCATTTGGAAAGCACCCGGTAAGGTTGGAATTCACTCATAATATCGCGTTTTGCCTCGAATAAGAAGAAATGCTTACCGGTAAGAGTTGGAATTTGATAGAAGCAGGATTGCTGCCAATCGAGAGTGTGGATTATCGATCCGGGATATTGACCGTCGTATTGGTCAAAATCCAACCACTGTCATCCGAATTTGAAACCAATGGGTTGATGAGGATCATACTGATAGACATGATGGATCTCCACGCCTTCCAATGACTAATGGCCAAAAGGACATGCATATTAAGAGGTCGGCCCTGCAAAACCGTAAAACCTCATTACGGACTCTTAATTATGAAACAGGCATGCTTGCAGCATGCTCAGTATCCACTCATACGGTGAAACGAAGTTTTCAGTAGTGTGGACTGACAGCACGACGACAATTACTTCGGCTTCTATTGAAAATCCAGCATAGAAAGATGCGTCAACTCTGGTGCACCAAATGATAAAGCTGGAGTGGCACAATGTCCTTTTTTCACGCGAGTCTGCGCGAACTATTCTGATAGCCGTATACGTGTCTGGAGACTCCTGGGCGAACGATTGCCCCCTGCTTGCATTCGATATCAGCATAGGGGCCCTGCACTTGCGGATCGATGATAATTTGAACTCAGATCGGTACATTTCTGGCATCTGCCTTCCAGTGGTTGTACCCTATCTTCAAGGCTTGCTGAATTTTTCCAACAAGATAATGCAAGAACATCTTCCAACAAGGTAATGCAAGAACATCTTCCAACAAGGTAATGCAAGAACATCTTCCAACAAGGTAATGCAAGAACATCTTCCAACAAGATAATGCAAGACCATACATTGCACTTAATGTTCTGACCTTCCTCGATACATAAGATATACGATTGTTGTTTGGGCCGGCACGGTCTCTAGATCTGTCAACCATTGAAAACATGTAGTCATAGGTTGCTGAGAGACTGACCTACCAGTCCTCTCCAGCTAATACGGTTAATTGAGTGTGATATAGGCTTGAAGTAGCATGGAATGAGTTGCCCGTTTCAGTTATCCAAGCCCAGTTTGACTCCATGCCTAACCATGTAACGTCCTTTTTTAGCTAGGAGGAAGGGGGGGGGGCAGCTGTTTCTATTAACTTTGCACCCCTGTTATCACTAAACTGATTGCAAATTTAATCAGTTTGTCTTCGTACCATACTGTTTACATACAATAAATATCTTTTTTTTGTATTTGCTTTCCTTTACGGTGTTGCAATTTTAATGGCTAGTAGTGTAATTGTAATCCCTTTGATGGAAAAGTTTAATCTGTAACATTTCGGCTACTAATTTAGTTACATACTTTAATCATAGCAGAGAAATCGTCCATCACATGACCATTCGTTGCAAATACATATCGAAAAGAGACAGATGAATGCTCATACCTTCTCATATCGGGGAAATACTCAGGGAAAAATAATTGGAATATTATAAATTCGCGTTTAAGAGAAGAAAAATAATTGTTATTTTTATTAACCATGTAGGTGATCTTCGGGAAAACTTGCACCAATAATCTGTAGTGAAAATGCCGGAAATTTATTTAGGTATTATTTTTTCTATAAAGAGGAGATAAGTTAAAACAGAGTGTCATTCTTTTAACATGGGGAATAAAATGAGACTGGCGTTTTGAAAACTGGAGTTTGTAATTAAGATACGCCTATTTTAGAAGGGTGAGAGCCGAACTTGCTACTCTTCGACTTATTTTACCAGCTAGGCTACCATAAACCCTTTACTATCACTGAAAGTCCACCATAAAAAGGGGTGGTATAAGTTACATGTGACAGATCTCACATCATTCATGTTGGTGTGAATGTACAGAGTGGGGTTGGAGTGTGCTCAGGTGTCGACCTCATTATCTAATCGAGGTCCAAAATTATGAATCATATTGATATTGGGTCAGGCAAAAATAGAGGAGCAGCTGAAAAACGTTCTGTAAACAAAAGAGCCTCTTGGTATTATCGGCCTCTCGAACTCCCTTTTTCAGGATAATAATATGACTTTTTAAAATGCTGCGTTTTTCACAGAAATGTAATTTTATTTGCCCCCTTATGGCCCTTTATAAATCTTTAAAAAAAAGTTTTTAAAGATGAGCAACTCCATACTTTGTTCATCCTGCTTTAGTTGAAATTTTAGAATTGTTCGGGAAAAGAACTGATCCTTTATCGATTATTCCGTTATTCTTTGAAAAGAATCGCTATATTATTCCGGAATTCCGGGAAAAGGCAGAAGTTGAGGAAATGAGAAACCTTAGTAACGACATTCGCACAATAGTGCGCCTACTGCTGTGTGCTATATAAAGCACTTTATTAAAAAAAACCTCCTGTCCAATAGTGACTAACGCGTCGCGAAAGAAACCATATGAGTTATTTCCACAGCCAGTTAGATTCAAAGTCCTAATTAAACAGGCTCAGGTTAAGGTTATTTCTCCCAAATATTATATACAGCGTCTGAATTAAAGTATCCGACTACTTGTGACAACTTCTTTTTTTTTAAATCGAGATATGGGAATTTTTTTGTTGTTTTTAGATTTGTTTAGTACATTTTAAAAAAAATGTACTAAAATTAAGAAGAGAAAAAGAATTTATAATTACTAAAATGGGGAAAAAATGGGTAAAAATTTACAAAAAATAACAAAAACAGAGCCCATTCTGTACCAAGAGTTTACGAACGAACTTTCAATTTTTCAATTCTGATGTGTTGCTGTGTTATTCATTTTTGAAATAACCTTCAGGGTAAGAGATATTTTAATTTTTAGAAAAACTAGATCACTTTATCTTAGTTATTATATGAAATTGCTTTAAAAAAAAAAACAGTGATTATATTAACATAAAGGACTGTAAATTTGTAATAAAACTGTGATTGATAAATCTGAAGGTTAAAACACATCTACTTTTATACAAAATATACACAGAAAAATTCAGTTAGTTATTTTCAAAACTTTTTTAGCAAGTTTGAGAATTTAAAAAAAAAACAGATTTCGAGTAAAACAAGTTTTAAAGTATGATATATATATAATCAAAATTTCTCTATACATCTTGCTTAAAGTAATGGCATCTGTTTTTACTAAAACATTAGTATTTTTGTTCTAAACAGAAAATAATAAACTTGGTATTTTTATAAAGCTAATAAGATGGCCTATAAAATAAAATCATAAAAAAATTTCGTCAATTTTTTCCAAAACTCACAATTTTAGGGTAGTCGAATACCTTAAGCTTGGAACATATTTTAGGAAGGAAAAATATCTCATTTCCTGTAAAAATTTACAACGCTGAAATTCATATATTATTTCTATGTGTATAGTGAGTGCTTTTAAAAATTTAAAACATACCATAAATAACAATTTTCACTTTAACATATAAAATGAAAACTCATTATAAAATAACGCAGATTTTATAGAAATAAAAATTGATCAATTCAGACAGAAACGAGTAGTTTGACAAAATACGCAGTTTGCGATTGGACAACCAATTCAGAACGCTGAGTTGTTGGGGTATTCTTCCGCCTGAAAAATATATTTCAGCTTTGATTCCTATTCTTAAACTTGAAGACACGGTGACGTATAAAGGGGGGGGGATATTGTGATTATAATCCCCTCATAAGGATTACTATGAACTAAAATTTTAAAAGCATCACTTATAACAACAAATAAAAAACTTTATATCTCATTCTCAGGGGGGAAAATAATATCTAATTTTTTATGATCTTGGAAAAAAATGAAGTTTGAAATTAATTTCGAGATATGAGTTGAAGTGAAAGATCATCTTTCCCCATGAAAAATTTCTCGCTTATCCCATGTGGATACATCTGTAATAGAATATGTTCTCTCGTAGTTTTTTTTTATTCGAATTTGAGAACATTTTCAAGCAACAGCTACAGAATAATAAGAAATAATCTTTTCTGATTTTTTATACGTATGTCGGAAAAATTGGATGAAAGGAAAGAATATACAGCCACAACAACTTCTTTTAATGTACAAAATTTTAATCACCATTTTCAATAATTGTAATTAATGATAATTACTTAGCACTCAGGGATTTTAAAGGTAGGTACATAAATCAAATAACTGTGAGGAGAAAAACAATTCCATTGAAACAATGTCTTATAAACAATTATTTTTACGGAAATTATGTATTATTAAAATTCATATTTTAAAAGGATACTTATAATTTAAACATTAGACGTATGAATATTAATGTAAAAGGTGCATGAAATGAATGCTGTAAGTTATAAAAAGCATCCATAAAACCTTGGTTATATATTTGCTTCTAATTAATTTCCAGCATAATAATAAAACTTTAAAAAAGAAAGATAATTAACTATGATAGACAAAAGGAGGAATGATAATGATGAAAAAACCAAACAAATATAATGCTATAGGCATAAAACAAATCTTTAAAAATTGTGCGGTTAAAAAGCAATTATTCCTAGCAAACGATGTAAAGATTAGGTTAATTATGTATTCAGTATTCGAAATTAGTAATTTACTTGATTAATAAGAATAAATGGAAAATTAAATTAATTTTAATTTCAAAAAGAGTTTAATACTTTTGAGAAGAACAATTACGTTAATGATTACGGGAATTTGTAATACCCATTTTTAAATCACCTAGCTATAAACAGTTGCCACTTTTAAAAACGGAAACATTTTAAAATAATGAATTATGTAAAGATTGTTACACATTTGAAAATTATAGCCAACAATGAAGAGCAGTTTAAAATAATTATACAGAACTTTTTATTATTTATTTTATATTTTTATTTATATTTATTTATTGCTATTTTTGTCGAACATCATTAAAAGAAAATGGAAGACAAAAAATTCTTATCTAATCCTATTTAAAAATGGGTTAACATTGTACTATAATTATTTATTTATTTTTAATTTTTAAATTCAAAGGAATTCATTTTTTTGTCTGTGCTCTTTTTATATCTTTTTGTTTTTTGATTTGATTGTTTTAACAAAATTAAAAGTGTTTTTTTTTTCCCTTTATGAAAAAAATTAATTATATTAATAAATTTTTGTGAATATTTTGTAACTTTTATCAAATATGATTTTAAAAAAATTAAATTCAGGCATACCTTATTTATTTGAATCTAAGCTGCCTTTGATTCCAAGCCGCACCGCAATTTCTCAACAAGTTTTTGTGAAAATGGAAATTAGTGTAAAACGGTTTATCGATATCCAATTTTACGAAGTTAATATAAATTTAAAATAGAAACAAATAAGAAGTGAATAATTAGTTATTTTACTAACATTATAAACTTTTAAATACATTCATGAACCTGTTAGTGCTCTAGTTGCCCCATCTAACAAATTTTTCCCTTCGATTCTAAACCGCACCTGATTTTCAGTAGCATTAATATTGGGGGGGGGGCGGCTTAGATTCGAGTAAATGCGGTACTTTTAAAATACATCTGAGGAAAAAAGTTATATATATATAATATATATATATATATATATATATATATATAAATAAAATGAAAGAAATATATATATATATATATATATATATAAAGAAGGCAATTATATAATTCACAAAATGAGTTTGAATCTCATATACGTAGCAATCTTTTCTAGAAGTATTGCAAAAAGAAACAAAAAAATCTGTGATTAAAATTCTCTTTAATTATTTATTTTTTAACATTTAATCGCAATGTTTGGTATTTTACAAAATTTCCATACCGACGAAGAACATGTAGATGTTACTTTTTTCTTCTATTAATTTACAATACCAGTACTAAATATAATTACTTCATTTATAAATAGTTTTTTTTTAATTCAGTATTCCACATTTGCACAGTTTTCTTCCTGCTATTTTTTCATAAAAAATGTACTCTATTTTTCGTTAAATTTTCAATATTCAAATTTGCAATAACTGTTTAAGATTTAGAATGCAGGAAACATTTTACGAATCAAAAATACTTATACAATTCTACTCGTTTCTGTGTTTTTCTTTCTTTATCTTGAATTTTATCACGTATATTATGTAAGTATATATATATATATATATATATATTTGTTTCATTTAAATAATAAATTTATTTTTTGAGACTATCTGCTTTGATATTAATTAGTTTTAAGACATTCATACATTACTTGAATCAGATAGCTTTAAAATATGTAAAACACACACACACACATATATATACATATATATATATATATGTAATGGCTATTAAATACGGAATGCCGATAGAAGCATTCAATCAATTTAGATCTCTTGTAGCAATAGAAATTGGAAATTTGGATTTCAGCGTTGAAAATGAAATTATGTATAAAGACCTTAAAGTATCGATAGATAATATTCAAAAGGATTTCGTTATAACTTATGTTGATAAAGTCTCTGCTAATTATGCAATAATATGTAAATATTTTTATAGTAAATTATTAAGTGATCATATTTTAAAGAATAATGCATTTCAAAAGTCGATTCACAGTAATAGAGAAGATGATAATCGTCTTTTGGCTTTAAACAAAAGATTAAATATTCATCTCAAAACTATTAAATACCCACGAATTTTTTTAACACCAAAATTCCACAAAAATCCAATAAAATTCCGTAGTATTACTAATGGGTATAATACATATATAACGAAGTCTGGGAAGATTTTACAATCCCTTCTTCAAAATACTATCGATGGCTTTCAACACACAGCAATAATTAAAAATAGCTTAGAGATTGTTAAAGTCACGAAGGATATGACAGTTTTTTCCATGCACGGCTTTGACTTCGAGGACCTTTTTAATTCTATTGATATAGATGATATGATTAGAGTTCTACACATTTAATTTATAATAAATATGATTTGCATAATTCAATGAAAAAGGAAAAATTTGATATCCTGGTTGGTCTTGTTTTACAAGAAAATTTCATAGCATTTGATCAAAATCTTTTTAAACAGATCAGAGGATTGCCTCAGGGTGGTCCTGCCAGTAATAGTTTAGCTAACTTATATTTACATTTTTTCGAAATTGATCATATTTTTGATGATTCTTTCTTATTATACCGTTATATAGATGATGTAATAGTTTTTGGTAAAAATAGTGAATTCAAACCAAATATTTTGTTCTACCCAGACAATCTCAACCTTCTTAAAACTAATTTGAACTCTAATATGGTTGAATTCCTAGATTTAGACTTGCATCTTATTGACAATAGAGTAGTCTGTAACATTTATGACAAAAGAGATTCTTTTAGTTTCCATGTAATTAAAATTCCTGTATGGAACAGCAATTTGCATCTATCAATTTACAGAAATATTGTTTTGAATTTTTTACTTAGGAATGATAACTTAACTACCAACAAAATAGATAAATTTAATAATATCAAAAAATTCTTCCAATGCTGCTTAGATCATGGCTATCCTTTTAACTTCTTAAGAACATATATTCATCACAAATACATTAATCGTCTTGCTAGTTCTGATTTCAAAACCACCATACAACAATAAGATTTCAAAGTCAGCATTTTAGTGGTTTTGCTGTGAAGATTCTGTTTGAACACTCTTCACACAGTTTATTTTTTAAACACCCTTCTTGGGGGTCCTATAGTGTGAGGGGTTTCTACATTTTTGGCAACCAAAACAAATTTCTACATTTTGACAACCAACCAATTTTCTACATTTGTGACAACCAACCAAGTTATAGCCTACTAAATTTGAATGTAATCTTTCTTGGCGTCTTCCTTACAAGCTGGTATAAAGGATGCGTTTAAGTGCAATTTAGATTTTTATCACAACATATATAAGCTTTCCATCGGTTTCAAGAGTGTTGGATCTCCTGGAGTAAGCTTTGTGAGCAGAAGTTTTAAAATCTTTTTGGAAGAATCCTTTTACTGGGTAATTCTTTTGATATTTTTCTGCTTAAACATTTTGGGAGAATTTTTGCTTAATAATAGTCGGTTGTTCTTTCATATTTATATGAGATTTTTTATACTTTGGATTTTTTATATTTTGGATTTTGTATACTTTAAATTTCTATTTATTTTATTTTGGTCTTTCCTACCGAGTTGCAAAGGGGGAAGGTTGGCGCCTTCAAACTAGTTTAACCCCACTTATTCGGTCCTAAGTCCGAAATTGCATTTTGACTTGTTAGGTTCTTATCTGTATTTCATTAGATTTGATCTTAATTTTTTTTTCCCCTGTTATGTTCTATTTTTTATATAAAATTTTTTCTATATATATATATATATATATATATATATATAAATGCTATTATATAACATAACCTAATGTGTGTGTATATATTCAACTTCCATTATTATGTTGCATATGTGATCCATATATTTTTCTTACATTACAACTTCTAATGTGTATAAGTTTTAAATATTTATTATACGAATTTCATTAATATGTATGTCAAACATAATATTTATTAATATTTATGTAATGCATACCATGTATATAATAATAAGAGTTTAATTTTTATATCTCATAGGTAATTTTCAAATACATCTTACATTTCATACTACTGCATAAAATTTATTTTCCAACATTTACATACAGCGTATTTTATCATATACAAATATACGCCATTCTCAACTACTTAAATATTGGTATGTAAATTTGTATTCCTTAGTTTTAAAAAAAAAATCAACATAAAGGAGAAAAAAGTTCAGAGACAGACGAAGAAACTTTCTTCTGGTTGCCATGGTAATAATACTTTAGAATCTCAGTGAATGCTTGAAATGTCAAGTTAGAAGGGCGCAATTACGCTCTGAAAAAGTTTATAAGACAGTAGTGTCACGTGATCTTTTTAATTTAGAAATTTTCGCACCATGGTAACGTACTAATAAGGATATCACAAATTAATTATTTTTAGCTGATAAACACATTGAACTTTATTATTTTATTTTCTTTATTTACTGTTAAATGTAGTAACTTCCGTATAGACTATAAACAACGCAATACTTTAAACTCCAATTTATAATTCCTGTTCTTTACCTCATGTAAGGTTGATTGATTGTTCATTTATATTATTATTGATTGTTTTTAGAATCGCGCCAACTGTTGGCGTAAATCAATCAGTTACTAACACTAAAATTCAAAAAACTAGAACTTGATTGATTTATATTAAAGTTGACTCACAGAAACATTAGGACTACTGGCGATACTTACGCATTATCGCAACCGTCAGGAACGTCTGAAGACTTCTTGAGGTCCTACGCAAAAGTAGCTCCTGGGCCCCTACAAAAATATAAACCCCTCCTATGATCCTTAAAAACTAGACAGTACATATAGTGTTGATTTAAGCTCATTTCGGGCCCTGGGCGCAGAAGATCTACGGGCCCCTTTCGCACTGGTTGATCGCAATTTATTACCAGAAAATCTAATTAGGTCCAGCTTATCCGAGCCCCTGGGTGCCCGCCCCAAGCGCCCAATGGGTAAACCGGTACTGAGTACATAGTATACACACATTACCAAATACTCGTACAAACAATAACCCGAAATAAATAAATGTGTATGCTTTACAATCACTGGCTCGACCGATTGCCACCTTTTGACTAAATTAGTAATAATGGTATATGGGAGTAGGCCTAAGACTACAAAGACGACGGTCATCACATGTAGCCAGTTGACATATCGTCCAAAATTCCCAGTTTTTCGGAGAATACAACCGGAAATAACATTTGATCGTAGAAATGCTTCAAATCATGATCTTTTTCCGGCTGAGTCAAGAACGGGACGAGTCCCCCATTGTGGCCGAAACCCTTGGGCCGGCCCAATTGGCCCATGCCTTAAGACGTCCCTGGCAATAGTACTAGCAACCTTATATGAAAGGAAGCACAGGGTTGCCAATCCAGCACACACAACACATGCCAAATCAAGGTTCCCAACTTGGCGAGCAATCTTGAACGTTATCATTGTTGCGATAGCACGTAAGTCCTGGCATCTGTATTTGTACCCCCGTCAAATGAAGAACTCGATCATTGGAGCTGAGCTAGTATCCTACTTTCCAGACTTCTGTATTACGACAGTGTGAGGATTTATTGTGCATCTTGTCCTCTACACGACACTCTTTAGCACTACCAAGGCCCGAACCTATGATTTGAATCGCCATGCCTGGCTTGAGTTTGTGACCGCGATTGAGTTGCAACTACTTCGTGAAATACAGAAATATTAATGCCTCTGTATTCCCTATGAATATCTGCCAAGACTCCTACTATTATCACTATAATTTGTGATTTTATTTTGTGCAACAGAATAAAACAAGTGATATAATTTTTTTTTAAGTCAGTTCCTACTTAGGTCAAACAAGAAAAAGTTTATTTTAGAAAATTAAATTTAATTAATGAATTAATATTTGAAACAACTAGTGTCATCCACTACAAGTTTAAAAATATATATTTGAAGCCAAGCAAAAATTCGTTAGAAAACCTTACTGACGCCATTTATTGGTGCTAAATCTAACTTCATCAGAAATAACGCAGAATAAATTTAAAATTAAAAAATAATTAATGAATTTTATGTTTGAAAAAGCTGCATTAACAAGCTTCACCCGCTACAAGTTTTAAAAAATTTATTAGAACTTCAGTGGATGAATAAAATGTATTTTATTAACGATTGAAAATTTGAAAAAGAATACATATAATATATGTAATAAATATATATATAATATATATATATAATATATATTTTTACAACATATATAAATAAATCTATATATTGAGAGAGTAAACTAATAGTAGGAGTTGAAATAATTTTAAATTAAGAGAGTACTGAAAAGATAGAAAAGGAGAAATTCAGCTTCAAAACTCCGTAATTATTTAAAATATTATTGTTTTACTAAATTAAATATTTTTTGGTATTATACCGTCAACCGATTTCGCCCAATCTAAAGATGTTGCAAATCAAAAAACTTCACCAAATTCTGTCATCTTCTTTTTAATCGTCTTTTTCATGACCATTCCCACGCATGTTCAGGACTGAACATGCGAGGGAATTGTTTAACTTTATTGGCTGCATATAATAGCATTTGGCGACGTCTTTTGATGTGACGAAATTGGTCAATGATATTTTACGTAAGTACCGTGTTATTTCATACATTTAGTACTGAATTAATTATAAAAACAAAAGTACTTATGTATTATCGCAGCTCTATTAATAATTACGTATATCTCAGTCCTATTAATCGCCAGCTCTATTAATAACTTGCCAAGTTGGCAGCCTGATTTTCTTTGTATCGTACGCGCTGAATTGGCAACCAGGTGCTTCGTTTCATAAAATGTCGCCAATAGGCTGCAATAATACGTAAGTACCAAACAAAATAAGTCTATTAGACAAGATTGGGTTATAGGAGAAAATTTTTATGTAATAATGAAGAAAATGTTGGCACATTAAAACTATTAATAAAAAATATTTCCATATAGTTGTTCTTTATTTGCATCTTAGCTTTTATATTTATAAAATAAAGAAATGATAAAAAAATAAAATAAATAAAATGAAATTCAGTCAAAAAGGTGCAATAAATTTTTGAAATAAATAAATAACAATGAATGGAACACATATTATTATATATTTTTGTAATTTATGGAACGAAATAAACTATTACGGATCTTAAATACAACGTCGAAAAATGAAAGATGCAAGTTTAAGGAGGACAAGTTTTTGATCTTTGCATTATGAGAACCGCATGTACTAACACTTTCTAAGAAATGGTTCAACAAACCGGGAAAAAAATTTGATATCGATTCTGGCAAACCAGTTAAATCTCTCCTCTGCTTGAAGCGATTTCAATACGAAAACCTCCTCTGTAAAAAAGGAACAAAATATCAGTGATTATTTCATGTACCAAATACATAATTTCGTAGAATTTTTTTATGTGCACATTTTCAAATGTACCATATCTAACTATTGTCACATGAATGTTTTTTTAAAAAAAACTAGCTCAGATACGAACTCGTTTCTGAGAATATTCTACGGTGGTTTCTTTTTGCAAAAGCCGGTCGTTTTCAAGACCTCGTTACCACCCACCGAACCAGCAGAAAAGTCACGAAATCACGTAACCAATCCCAATCTACAATGGCGTGCCGGCCTTTCAAATGCAATGCGATTCTTGCATGGGGAATCGCAGTCACCGCGGTCTTTTCAGCCACCAACTCAAACTGTCAACCTGGATGACGGATCGCAGATCTTCGTGTCAGATCTGCTATGGGAAGCTTATAATTATAAGTCTCGGCAAGAGATGCGTTGTTATCTGATAGGGCGATTCGTATGCTTTCCGAGAAACATTGTACACCGGCAATAATTGGACGTAAAAGTTCGAATCCTAAATGAGTACTTTACCAATGTGTGTTCTAGTTTGAGGGCTCTTTTTTCCATATTCAAAGACTGTGAACTTTTAAGTTACCCGACTTCTTGCGACAACTTTTTTTTCTTAAAAAAATGGAGATATGGGGATTTTTTGTTGTTTTTAGATGTGGTTTAATACATTTGAAGAAAAATATCTAAAGTTAATATAAAAAAAGTTATTATTGCTAAAATGAGAAAAAATGGATAAAGATTTACAAAACATAACATAAACGCTGCCCATCCTGTACCAAAAGTTTATGAACAAAATTTCAATTTTTCAATTCTGATGTGTTGCTATATGTAATTTATTTTTGAAATGACCTTCAGGATAAGAGGTATTTTAATTTTTTTACAAAAACTAGAGCCCTTTATCTTAGTTATTATATGAAATTGCTTAAAAAACAGTGATTATATTAACGTAAAGGGACTGTAAATTTTGTAATAAAAGTGATTATATTAACGTAAAGGGACTGTAAATTTTGTAATAAAAGTGATTATATTAACGTAAAGGGACTGTAAATTTTGTAATAAAACAGTGATTGATAAATCTGAAGGTTAAAACACTTCTACTAATATACAGAACATACACAAAAAAATTCAGTTAATTATTTTCAAAATGTTTTGAGCAATCGCTGTCCCTGTTTGAGCAATTTCAAAAAAACACATTTTGTGTAAAAAGTATGACATCTTGCTTAAAGTAATGGTATCTGCTTTTACTAAAACACTTGTAATTTTTGTCCTAGTGAACGGAAAATAATAAACTAGGTGTTTTTTTTAAGCTAATAAGATGGCCTATAAAATAAAATCATAAAAAAATTTGTCAAATTTTGGTAAAATTCCCAATTTTAGAGTAGTCGGATACCTTAATTCCAGGCTGAAGAGTAGAGTAATTTGTTTAGAGGAATTTTTTTTCTGTGCCTTTAACATTAGCTTTAAAACATGACTCAAATTTTTTTCGAATAAAATGTTTCAGAATTAATATAAATTCGATTGATTGTGAGAAATACCTGACATTGTGAATGCTACCTGCCCTATAACGATTTGTAAAAAAAAGCAAAACACTAAACGTTGCAAAAGTAAAAAAATAATCCAAGAAAACTTTAAAATGACTTGAAAATTGTATAAGGAAAGAAATATTAAATAGTTATTTAGAAGTGATTTTTTTATTCTGAATTGTTAGCTCTTTTTCCTCCCTTCCCTTCTTTTGTACTTTACAGTAATTCAATTCCCCCCTTCCCCGTCGTCTCCTAAGTTCCTTGAATGTGAAATATGTTTAACAATAAATCTGAATAGCATTTGACCCAAATTTTCAAAGTTTGATAAATGCATGTATACTTAATTCTAATAATTATTGAAATAAAATTGTTGTCATCCCCCTCCCCCCCCAAAACAACGAAAAGTGCATTTTAAAATTGCTCTCTCTCTATATATATATACACGCACCTGTATCTCTATCTCTGTTGGTGTGGTGTGGTAGTTAGGAGAGGGGGTGCCAGCTCAGGTGTCGTCCGCGTCACTTGACCATGGTTCAAAATTACGCGGACCGTTGCCAAAAGCCCTCGTGTTGCTAATCAGTGCGACGTTAACATTCTCTCACTCATTTATCTCTATGACTGTATTTCTGTAAATACATGTGTGTGTGTAAACAACTTGTTGTCATAACTGTATATTGACAGTCTCAAGCAGCAAAAGCACCCTCCAGATAGTACCAACTTCTGTAAGGGTCAGTGAAGAATTAATGTGATTGTAATGAAAAACCGTCCTTGCTCTTTTTTCTTAATTTTTGTCTGTATATGTAACTTTAAATGATAAATAATATTTAATGAAGAGAGACTTCAATATAATATTAATTAATAGTAAACGCATACTAAGTATTAATAGTAAACGCATTAAAATATTCTGCTTTTTCTGTATTGTTTAAAAGTCAAAAATATAAAGTCAAGGTATTTAAAACTTGAAATATTTTCTTTGTGAGATGGCATATTGTGAGTTTAAACCTTTATATTAAATCTAAATTTATAAGAAATCTATATATTATCTACTTATATTTATAAGAAAGAATGAAATTAAAACTTGAAACTTTCCTTTACACAGAGAAGTTTCCTTAAGATAATAATATATTTCCGAGGGTTATATAACATATACACAAGGTGTTCAGAACTCACGATGTAAAATTTTTGGGAAGGAAGGTATAGCACACACGCACACACATGCACGCATGCACACACACATGCACACACACACATACACACACATGCACACGCACACACACACGCTGCAGCTAAAATTTTTGAATGGGTAGAAGTGACGTAATAGGGAAGAATACAAGAAATATAGACACATGCCGTGTTTATTTATGATCTCAATAACAAGAAATTCTTCGAGTTTGTAAGAACCAGATAAAATTTCCACACCCGGTTTTCGGTTTTTTCTTTAAGTGTAAAACCGGTTAGCCTAAAATAGACGATTAGTTTAAATATAAATTAAAATCGTCTTTAAATGTAGCTTAGCTCAGCCGAGGAAAACGAGTAAAAATATGCATCGCAAAATTTAGCAATTAAAATTTATGTCTATTTAAGATTTGTACAATACGTAAAAAGAAAAAAAAATAACATAACTGTGTTATTAATAACTGATAATGTAAAAAAGAATAGAAAGTAAAATAAAACATAACTTATAAATCTTCTTAATTTGGTACAAAAATGGTCATGATCGAGAAAAAAATAGTTTCTTCCTGTCTATATTTGTCTTTAAATTTATTGAAACGTTCCATTCACTCTTCTCTATAATATGTTTTTATTTAATATTTAAACATTATTAAATCGTTCATACTGCAATGTAGGCTTTATCTTTCCATTTGAATTTAAATAAATTACAATATAATCACTTCCTGAATAACAATAAAAAAATATAAAATATTTATCACTTGATTATATATATACAAGTGATTTTCGGTTTTTCGAGAAACACAGTTTTCTTGGATTGATAATTTTTTTAATTTATTTTTTAAAAGACAGGTTAACCGGTTTGTAAGCTTTAGAACGCATTTACATTAAAATTATTCAATATTACGTCCATCTATTTACCAACACATACTAGGCAACGGCAAAGAATGCTTATCAGTAGAATGCTTATTTCAAAGAATGCTTGGCATTCAGCTTCAAAGGTGCCTGGTATTTTTCGCATGCTTGCAGCCGTAATGAATATTAGAGCATCGTAAGATTCTTGATAATAATCATAAATGGAGATCGTAATCTCTGATCGCAAATAAGGACGGAAATTTCTGGCAAACTCATGTAAAAATTTCTTTCTAGAAGAACTTGTCAATGATGGAATAAGCAAATGCTTTTATGTTTCTTGTTTTTCGTGTATCACTGGCATAGCTAGTCTTGAGTGGACCCTGTATCAAAATTCCTTAGGAACCCTTTTTCGGAAAAGAAGTGAAAGACACTTATTTTAAAATGTCAGAATGTTACACATTTTTGAGGCTCCGTATCATTCATTCATACGATAGTAATTAGTCCCTATCATGTATATTTTGCATGTTTTTGATGGGCATCATTTGCTCTCATAAGAACATATTCAGTAAGAGGTTAAAAAAAGTCCTATATTACTTCTTTAAGATTGTACAATCGGATCTAAAACCATTAAAGATCAGACCATGAATTCTGAAACACTTTGATTATCCACTTATCTCTTAATATTTCTATACCAATGAATATTCAATTTCTCCATTAATATACAAAATGAACCCTTTTGCTACTGAAGTATTATAGACTATATGTTAAATAACACTAGGCAGCAAAAACAACTTTTTGTTTGTTTCCTAGTTTTAAATAGCCTATTGTTACTAATTTTGGGTTGAAAAAAACGAATATGTAAATGAATTTTATTTACTAGCTTTTGTTTTTAAGATATACCACAGCCCCTCCATCAATGTATTGGTAAATTTTAAGAACAAAAAATTACAAACTAATACATACAGTACAATAAGTCATGTTTCAAGAAACCGTGTTCATATCAGAAATCAGTAGTATTTTTTAGTTTATTTCCTGTGAAGATTTCCTTTTGAATTGCCTCTTGTATATCGAAGCCCGAGTATCCCTTTTAACTGTCCAGCAGTAGTTTGCGAGTATTGATTCATCCCGACGACCCTGATATATACGTTCCATTGCTGTGATGTCTTGATGAAACCTTTCACCGTGTTCACATCACTTACAGTTCTACAGTTTTTAAGGAAAAAATCAAGATGGGAATGTAAAAAATTGAATCGCTAGAGACATATTGCATCCTGGGTCATGAAAATTTTGTAGGGGTTATTTCACCAACTGTTGATAGTTCTCATCCTTTTTGCTGTCTAAAATTCCTTATATCACACTTATCTTTGAGACCTAAATATAGTTGAATTGATTTACCTTGAGTGTAAAACGAAAAACAGCGAATATCACTTGAATCGTGCTCTATTGCATGTTCTTTGTTCTACTGATGCTCTAGGTTAGACTCAAAACACACCTGAAGAAAGGTGGAGTGGTTACACGCCTTTCGTTGAAATAAAAATCGTTCCTGAGGCAAGAGCTTCCATCTGCCTGCTCAAATGAATATCAAAAAAATTATACAAAGAAGGTAAAGATAAGTAAAAATACAGCTATTTATGAATAGTGAGTTCTGATTCTTGAAAGTAAGAGCTAATCTGAAGTTTTTATGATGATTTTCGTGTTTAGCAGACCAAAATACTTCATAATAAACTATTTTTGAGCCCGAAACAATTTTGATGTTGCCTAGTGTAATTATTGCATAACATTGCTATATAAAAGCACTTAACTATGGCGATACTTATAAAAACAATGCATTCTTCCTTTCATATTAATTTCTGGCATTTTAGTTTCAAAGCTTCATTTGCTCACACATATTACTTAATATTCTTAATTTTTACTTAAAATGTTAATTTTATGTATACTTTTTATTTTATTCATATTTACGAATGTTCTATTTCGAAACGCGATTTTTCTTTCATTTAGCATTAAAAGAGTACAACCTATATTTCGGCAGACTTATTTGTGATTCATCTCAAAAGAATTAGATCTTGAATTTTTGACAGTTTTATTCGGGATTGCATTTTGACAGTTTTATTCGGGACCTATTGCATCTTTCCCTGTTTTTTCTTACACAGTAATACCTCGATTTACCTGAATCCTGAGTTGCGCGATCTTGTAAGTTTGTCTCCCCCCCCCCCTTATCACTGAAACTCAAAAGAAATTAGTGCTAAGACCTGATGAAGTTGGTAATGTAACTGAATAATTTGCCGATCTTGCGAAGCAAATAAATTTAGGAATGGACAGTGATGACGTTCAAGAACTGCTGGATTCCCACAATCAAGAGCTAATAATTGATGACCTCATAGAAATGCATGAGCAAGAGCAAGACATTGAGGAACTTGAATCTAAAGAAACGGTTCAATCAGAAGATCGAATGACGGCTGGGAATTTGACAGTAAGCCTCAATTTAATTGAAAAAGGTTTAAAAATTTTAGAAAATACCAAGGGCCGTGGGTAGCGTAGTGGTTAGAGCATCGGACACCAGACCGGAAAGCTCGGGTTCGATGCATGATGTCACCAAGTACCCTCCGAGTACACACGGAGCAAGTGCTCATTAAATCAGTGGGTCCGAAAGTCTTGTGGGTGGTCGTAACAGCAACGACGGGTGCAGGGGGCTGGGGAATTTTCCCCTCCCCTTCAGTTCTATGTCTAAATTGTGGAGGTGGAGACAGGTAGTGTCGCCATTCATCGTGTATGAACCGAGCCAAATCGTACTGTCACCTACATGGTGCTCAAAGCTAAAAGCTAACGACAGGCGTATCTCTAGCACCTTGCCACGATGAATTTCGCGGGCTTCGATCTGACCCGGTCAGACAGGTGGCATTAGGAACAACAACAGAAAATACCAACTCCAACGAGGGGGGTATTTTTCAAGAAAACGAGGAATACAAAAACTATTAGCATGCTGCAAGGAAATTTTGCGGGAGAGCCGGCAGACTATTTCGTTAGATTTTATAAATGAAACTTTCTACATAAAAATAACTTCGGTTCGTGACTTTGTATTCGTGTTATTTAAGATTTTATTAAACATTTTCTTCTAACTTATTATTTTCTTTCGTCTAAGGCACGGGTGGGCAGACTTTTCCAGGATACGGGCTACTTGTAATTTTTTAAAGTGTTGGGGTCCACCTAGTGCGTAAATGTAGCCATTATGTGTTAAAGCTGTATGTTTTTTTTTCTTATGCACTTGTTTCCGGCATTGTACTCTTTTACAATGTGAGAGATTAATTTTTTTACTATAAAAAACAGGTAACACAAAAAAATATCAAGTTTGAATGCTTTAACAACTATAAGCGACTGCTAGACCGTGGCGCTTGGACATATTCAATGCATGGAGCAGAGAACATACGTCAGGGGTGGGCAGACTTTTCCAGGGTACGGGCTACTTTTGATTTCTTCAGGGAGTTGTGGTCCACACAGTATCAGCAGCACACGCAAAGGGGAGGCTCCACGGGTTCAGACCCTCCTCCATAGCCCCTTATTTTTTCTACTATCGATAATAATCCTATGTATATAGTACGTAAAATTTAATTATGGATTTGTTATTAATATTTTTATATTAGTTAATGCTAATTATTGATTCAATAATTTATTTATTTCTGTTCTTTGTTCCCAACGATCTACAAATGAAAAAAAATGTTTGGCTGCGCATTGGATTATGATATGAAAATGATAGACATTCGATTCTGTACCACTACGCCGCGCCCCCTTTGAAAAATTAACGAGTGCGCGCCCACTGCCCAGTGTCGTAGCTGTGGTGAGGTAAGGAGAAGGTCAACAATATTTATTATAACTTAATAATAAATACGGAATATGTACTTACCTACGTAAATAAAAGTAAAAAAAAAAACCTCACTTTTTTTTTAAACCGCGTTTAAATCAAAACGCAAAATACAAACATAAAAATAATAGCCACAAATGCAATAATATCTAATTCTGCATTTATTATCAAACAATTCAAAATACATTAAAAAATAAAACATTTTCATCTTATGTTGGTTCTCGTAATTATAGTCAGTAGAAGACTTAGTCTGCATACTGTCAGCCAATCTTGAATATTTCCGTATATAATTACTAACTGCTAATCTTCAAGCGGTCACCCCAAATTATCTTGACGGTCCACCGGTCGCTCGCGATCGTCTTAATGCCCACCTCCGGGTCTACGGCGTCGACTAAAAATAATTGATATGTATTTATATGCGAAATTATAACCTGATGTACTCGAATTCGACTAACGTTGTAATCACTCACTCCCACCTATAGCGCAAGTTCGGAGTATTACTGTATTAAAAATATTCGCTCTTTGTTTTTCGCAACTGAGCATTGAGGATGCAGAATTTATATTTCCTGATATAAATTTGTAGCGAAAGGTCGCATAAATAGGCTCTCTCTCTCTCTCTCCTGAGTTTAAATTACATAAATAAATTATTTGCTACTTTGTCTTTCTTTTGTCACGACTATATTCTACAAAGGTGAAAACAACAATTTGTGAGTAGGGATTGCAATACCGATAGACCGAATACCGGTATTTTGAGCCATTTGTACAATTTTGTAATACCGGTATTCACAAACTTAAATACCGGTTTTTCGGTATTTACTAGAAATTTTTAAAATTTTCTTCACCATATGTTCAGGGATCACCAACCTAGCTAAATAGTACACGTTTTTGTTTTTATGTCTCCCTAAAGGGCGAAATTAATTAGATTCTGAATATAGAGTGGCATCACACAATCAAGAGAAGTGATAAAATATGTGAATTATCTAAGGAGACGGACTAAAACTATTCTATTACAGCTCAGAGCGATACTGCACACACGCAGGATTCGTAGTCTGATATTCGAATCTGGGAAAACAGGGTTGTAGTTGTGAAGAAAGTGCGTAATACTTCGATATTTTTTAAATTGGGGAGTTTGTTATTCATATTGGTATTTTTATATCATACTTGTATTTACATAATCATCATGATTTTATAAATGAGAATGAAAAAGAAGAAAAGAGACTAACCAATTCAAATTAGATTAAGTTTATTGCAAATTTATTAAAACTTTTTACCCACAAACCTTATTCACATTCAGAAGAATTCGGTACAGTTATCAAAAACGATGATGACACTAATGTCGATAGTGAAAAATAATTGTTTCTTGAACAAAAATCAGAATTAGCGCGAACAAAAAAAATTTCAACAAACCAAAATACAATACATAAAACAGCTATATCCAAAATCATCTGACGAGAAATCGATTTATTTGAAGGTGAGAGTTAATACTTGGTAAAAGAGGTAAATACTTGGAAAAAGTATATCGCGCATTGCTAACAATACCACCAACTATCGTAGATATCAAAAGAGCGTTTCCAACAGCTGGTAATTTGTGCACATAATTGCGTTCCAGGCCTAATGACAGTACAATTAATGCATTATGTTTTTAAGATCATATTTCAAAAAATTTTAATAGTACAACGGACTGAATAGTGATATTTACACTTTTTTGAGATTAAAATAAATAAGATGTTCTTTTGCTTTTTTGGGATTCTTTATATACTGTTACAATTTAAAAATTAATTTTTTGTGATATCTACACTTTCTAATAAAGCTGGCAAATAAAACAAAGAAAAAAAACACCTTTATTTTTTTTTCTTAAGACTTCTGCTACGGATATTAAACCCGGTATTAAGATCTAAGAAATACCGAATACCGGTATTGAACTTTTGGTCCGATATTGTAATCCCTATTTGTGGGTGGGTGTGAACTTCTGCAATGTGTCAAATTATCCTTAAATTTTGTACCATTCGAAGAATTCTTAAACCTCCTTATTACATTCATCTTTATAAAATTTAATAAAACTCAAATAAACGCGCAATTTTTTCACTTGTTTTATGAATTCTGTTGTCATAAAAATGTGGTGGTTGGAATATTTTACATATACGTTGACCAAAGTAAAATGTAGCATATGGAAATAGAATAAAAATTTTATGTATTAATACTGAAATATTTCATTACATGAAAAACTGTTCTAAGTGTATAAGTCATATTTCTTTCAACATTTATAGACGACTATCTTAACATTTTATCAGTGCTGTCTTAAATGATTTATTATCAGACGATCTCCAGTTTTTTTTTAAGGAACATAACAAACCGCGACAGCAAACTTTGTAAAAATTAAAACTCTCACATAATTTACCTGTGCGTTCTAGTTTCGGCTTCTTTTATTTCTTTGATTCGATTTTAATTGTAGGCAGAAGAAAAACCTTTCCTACCCCCCCCCCCATTTTGAGGACTGCTATATAGTTTCCTTTTTTTCCTGAAAGAAAAAGGTTCCATCTCGGGTATTCATGCATAATTCATGCCGTGTGTTCAATATAAAATGCAATGATTCGGTTTGCCATGCTGTTTCGGAATGATTCCAAGTCCACAGTAGCAATTATTCCTCCAGATGGTCAGTTTGGGTAATAAATTTATGATGCATAACATTATCAGATTTATTATCAGGGCGAATATTAATGAGATTGAATAGGTACACATATGGGATGTTAATATAACAGCGAAGTGAATCAATAGTGCTGAATAAATTACATCATTAATTTGAGCAAAAGTATTATACATAAAGGTGGCAAATAATAGCTTCTGGTACAGTTAATTTTGATGGAATAGCTCCATTAAATTGTACAAATTACGAGATGTTTACTGTACCAATTCATACCGATAAAGAAATCCGTAAATGTATATTTTTTTACTAAGAGAGTGATAAATTTATATTAGATTATTTTGTTACGAATAACAAAGGGAGTTCTTTATCTCTACATTATGATTTACTGTAATATTTTTCATGCAATATTTTTTTTAATCATTACATTGAAAATCTAGGGATATACATAAACAAAATACTCTACTTTGGAAATTTAATCCATTAGAGCTAATTAGTTAATTAAAGATATTACAACTGTAAAATTAATTACATACACTGTTCACTTAAAAAAAAGTCAAATCGTTTTCTAAGGTCTTCATTAACATACAAAAAAAATAAGACACTTACCTTTTGACATTAACTATTTTTTCGGAACAAAAATGACAATCTTCGCAATCTGATCAAAATGTCAGCTGAAAAGGCAACTTTGCAAAAAACTATATTCGCCTTCCCCGCTAAAATACTCATCATAGAACCCGTGCTGCCATATATCTTAGAAAGAAAGGATTTAAAAAAAAATTCCTGCTAAGTAACATCAGAGTATTCATAAAAATGGTTATTCTATGTAATTTTAAGGGGAGTGGTACTTATAAGTACAGTCGGTAGATAAAGGGTTAATATCTTGTATTTTAAGATCAGTTTATATTTACAATTGTAATGTAAATCTTCATACAAAGAGTATAATAGATATATTTATATTTAATTAATCTTCAGCTTATATATAAGTATTAACTGTAATATTCGAGAGAATTATATTTACGTCGCACTTTAAAGCTGCACAAGTGTTAATGGCAACTGAATATTTTACAATATTTGCTGTATTGTTTTTGTATTGCAGCGTCGGTTCATTAGTAGAACTCATCCCGACAATACTTGTCAAGTTTGATGTACATGAGTCCAGAATGCCTAGATGGGACATTGTATCTTCCAAAGGACACTGAGTATTCTTCCCTCATGACTGGGGGCAAACAGGTGTCTCGCAGATTCTAAAGGTGGCTATGTTAAAAGCCTTTCACTTCCCTCTCCGACACTCAGATAACGTTCACGTACCGAGATCTATAGAAAAGACATTCCTGTGAACAATATCCATAATCGTACTTGAGGATCGAAATCTATTTCAATGAAAAAGAATGTCGGCCTGTTGTGATAAAGATATACCCTAAATGTGAAAGTGACAGAGTGAGCCCTCCAGATGGTATACTAGGTGCGGAGGATGGAGGGGTTTCAGACGCACCAGTTTATTGTCTCCAAGCACCAAGGGAGTTGGGACAAAAGCGAAGAAGGCCGTGTGCAGATCCGCTACGCTTGCTAATCAGAGATGATTGGGGGCAGTGGCGTAATGGAGAGTATTAGGGCCCCCACTCAGTCAAGCTTTGGGCCCCCTTAGAATCCGAGCTCCTATGCGATGTGGGGTTTGTGTGGGGGTGTACGATACGCCACTGATCGGGGGCGTGAAAGCTGCTAATCTAAGAGGTTTAAATTGTCGACTCGCAAGTGGACGAAATCTCCTTCAATTTTCTACATTACCTTCCTCGTCAGTTTTTTTCTTCTTCGAAGACTCGCGAAAGGTTGCGGGGGTAGTCGCACCTCATGGACCAAGAGATAGAAATTGCGATGACCTTTGAAAGACGGAGTGCCGAAGTCGATGGAGCAACAGCTTGAGTGAAAAGACTTTGGACCATACCAACAAAAGGGGTTGCGGGGACAACCGCACCCGGGAGTCGATCATCTCTAGATCTTTGAACCTTAAACGGGACTAGAACTTTTCTCCAGAGAAAGGCTGTGAAGAGCAAAAATTTACTACTGAATTTAATGTAATGTCTAATTAATTTGGAATAAAATGCCTTTTGGCAAAAAGCTGTGTGAGCCCTTACGCTGCCCATTAAGGAAGTAATCTCACTGGCTCAAGTTGTTACAGTATAGCTTAGATGTAAGTGATCTGTAACTTTGAGAGAAAAAATACATGTTAATTGTAGATTTAAAATAATTTTAAGGTTAAGAAAATAAGAATAATTCTAACGAAAAATTTAACGTCATTATACAATATCTTTTCATATTCTTCTTCATATGTAACAAGGATTCTGCTTCTTGTTCTTACAAGAGAGAGGTAAAAATCCTTCCAAGAGGGAGAGTTTTATTAACGCTGCACGAAAAAGATGTGTGAGGGCTATTGACAACGAAAGTCGTAATTGTGAACCATGGTCATGTGACGAGGACACCTGAGCTGGCACCTCTTCTCCTAACTTCTACACCACACTAACGGAAGGACGTTTGAGCCTCAACAAATTTCACGTGAACGACCTCCTCTACACGGCGGGTCTTCAGTGGGACAAGGCTCGAACTGATAACACGTCAGTCACGAGTCCATGACCTTAACCACTTGAATACCGCGGCTACTTCAGGAGCTTTTAAATACAAAGCATTTTAATGTAGATAAATGTTATGATTAACTACTTGACTTATTTTAAACTTAAAGAATCTGTATTTAATATGAATGAAATAAATGTAATATTCGTAAAGGGATGGAAAAAGATTAAATGAAATATTTTTATTGATGTATTTATGTGTGTTTTTTTATAATTATTTTTTTCCATCCATGGAACGTAACTCCCCCTCCCCCTTTCTTTTTCATACGATAAACATTACCTGGATTACGAAGAGGTAAAAATTATTCAACAATTCTTTTCCCTATCAGACTATTTTTTTAAATAATTTTCTAATCACATTTTTAATTATTTAGCCGCTTATTCACCCCCCCCCCCCTGCTTTCCCATTCTGAGATTAAATTAATTAGGACTTTTCTTCTAAGACAATATTTTTTAAATAAATAGGGGTGAAAAAACGAAACTGAGTTACGAAAGGGTAAAAAAAGGATTTTTTTTCGTAAAAATAGCTCAATTTTTTTTTTAAATGTAGGTTACGCTATTAATTAAAAACTAGCTACAAATTAATTAAATTATAAGAAATACTTTTTTTTTCGAAAAAAAAAAATAACAGAAAATGAAATTTTTTAAGGATATATTAGAAAATTTATAAATGGTATTTTTTGATTTATACATAGTCTGTAATAAAAGTTCCTTTTAATTTTGATATTTCAGTTTTATAGCAGGCGGTTAAATAGTTTTTTTTAACAAGAACTTTGTAATGCCTGTCGGTTCCTGCTTGACTCATGTGGGAGGAACTGAATAATCAGTAGACATGATTCACTCTAATTATTTTATTGTCACCAAAATATCAAGCAGGCACAATAATAATCTAATTGATAAAAAATCAGATAGTAGAGCACGGAGGTGAGACTCGTTAGCCTGGAGATAATAATACGGACCCTCAACTGATTCCCCGATAACCTTTATAAGCTCAATATAAACTACGTCGCGCGCACTAATAAGCTAAACTTATATCTAAACAAGGATCACGATACTGTACTTTTATGAAGTTGAGACCTCCAGTCGAGGCCTTGAGTACGATCTTTATCCGGATTTATAATCATTGTCGAGTGATACTCTTAGACTTCTTCAATTGATAAACTCCGATTTGCATTTAATAATTTCACGATCCTTCACTCGTCAACTAACTCTTAAAACTCGGAATATAGAATTTATATAATGTATTTAATTTGCATAATCACGCTTTCTTCACTCGGTGAAAGTTGGTTGATAATATTATTTTCCCAGAAAAATCCCCAAGGGGTTAGTTATAGACGTGTATAGATCCGCAACAACTTTATCAAAAAGCTTTTCAATTCTCAAATAAGAAAAGGTTATTTATTACGACATGACGTGGAAAGTTGAAGATTAAGCTACCTCTCTCTCTCTCTCTCTCTCTCTCTCATACTTCCATATTATAGTGGCCATGGTAGCCCAGTGGTCATGGTCACGAACTTAGGGCCAAACGGCATGTCATGAGTTCGAACTCTAGAACCATTGAAGATCTGTCATGTAGAAAGCCTGATGCACGTCTAATTTATCCTGATTCAAAATCCTCTCTGGCATGCTGTAGAAGTTTGGAGAGTGGGGTCAGGTGTCTTCCTCGTCACTTGACCGTAGTTCAGAATTACGAATTCCATAGCCTATAGCCATCATGTTGCCTTACAAAACGAAGCTAATAAATGCTCACCTCAAAACTCTGAAGTACCATGGCAAAGAATTTATTCCCTGGTTGGCATTCAAATTTATGTAGCTGGGATTCAAATTTATCAAATCGATATAAACCTAATTAGCTAAAGGAATGAAGGGAGCACTTTCTCAAGAAGGTGCTAAATCTTCTATTCCCTCTCCTTTACAACCCCCCTCTTATATTCAAAAGAATACATTTTGAATTAACGCTACATTAAAAAATCATGGAGGCTATATTGGCAACCTGTCTCGGTAAACTATGGTCAAGTGATTGGACATCACTTGATCTCTTAACTTTATCACATCATCCCCCAACATCTCGTGAGGATTTGGGGACTTGGTTCTTTTGAACATGTAGCAACTTAATGATAAGGTTCGTGTTAAAAGGTATCCAACTATCCAAAAATTGTGAATTTTGCCAAAAATTGGCAAACTTGTTTTTTATGATTTTATTTTATAGGCCATCTTATTAGTTTTTTAAAAATACCAAGTTTATTATTTTCCGTTCCCTAGAACAATAACTACAGGTGTTTTACTAAAATCAGATGCCATTACTTTGAGCAAGATGCCATACTTTACAACGCGTTTTACTCGAAATGTGTTTTTTTGAAAATGCTACAACAAGGACAGGGGGATTGCTCAAAAATATTTGAAAATAATTTACTGAAATTTTTCGTGTTCGTTCTGTATAATAGTAGAAGTTCAGTAGAAGTTCTGTATAATAGTAGAAGTTCTGTATAATAGTGTTTTATTATAAAATTTACAGTCCCTTATGTGAATATAATCACTGTTTTTTTAAGTAATTTCATACAGTAACTAAGATAAAGTGCTTTAGTTTTTGTAAAAATTAAAATATTTCTTACGGTGAAAGTCATTTCAGAAAATGAATAACATAGCAACACATCAGAATTGAAAAATTGAAAACTTGTTTATAAACTTTTAGCACAGAATGGGCTGCGTTTATGTTATTTTTTTGTCAATTTTTACCCATTTTTTTCCATTTTAGTAACATAAAATTTCTCTTTCTCTTTTTAATTTCAGCATATTTATCTTAAAATATACTAAACAAATCTAAAAACAACAACAACAAAAAATTCCCAATATCTCCATTTTTTTAAAAAAAAGTTGTCGCAAGTAGTCGGATACCTTAAAGCATGTGTCAACTGGACCTGCGCACAGAACCTCGGCCTTGAGGAGGAGTCCTCGTCTCGGCCTCAGTAAGATCATGATCCCAATAATTTTAATAGTCAAATGTTATTCAAAGACATTTTTTCTGAAAAACTGTAGGTCGTGAAACACTGTATTATGAAACATTGTATATGAAACACTGTATTATGAAACATTGTATATGAAACACTGTATTATGAAACATTGTATATGAAACACGTATTATGAAACATTGTATATGAAACACTGTATTATGTCATGTTGTCGCGGCCCGAAGATCGCATGTGTAAGAGGCTTCGGAGAAGAAGCAAACATGAATTCAAAAATAGCTACTTTTATTCTTTCTTTAACACTTTATGAAAATATACAACTTTATAACTTGATCTGAAATCGTAACACTTAATCTGATTTACAAGAATATTGAAAATCACTAAGCTTCAGTCGGATCTCCTTGCGACGATCCTTCTCGAACCCCGATAGCTCGGTCAGTTCCAATGCTATTTACTCCCACCTCTCCTGGTGAATTCTACGACGAATATTAATTAAAAGACGCCCGATATCACAGTCTCAGTTCACCTTTTATTATTCTTAGATTTCACGCTTAACGATCAACGATTAGCCATTAACCTCACATACCCAACGTCAAGATTTAAATAGTAGTTATATTTACATAAAATCAAGTCATCTCTGCGGAAAGCTGTTTTTAAACTAAAATCACTGTTAAAGAATAGTTCACCCTAGAGCAGAGATTCCCAAAGTGGTCTATACAGACCCCTAGGGGTCTATGGCTACCCGCAAGGGGTCCACATCAGCAAAAAAATAATTTGGGGATCCATGAGCTTTAAATGGGGGTCTATAATAGTAACTCTCATTAAACCAGATGGAGACTTTAATCTTATCTGGTGGAAACCAGATTTTACCAATTTAACTGATTTATTTATCAAATTTAGTGAGATTATTTCTGATTACTAGGTGACAGCATACATTTTATTAAGATAAGGACCATTTCAACATTTATTTCCAGAATTAAATTAAAGAAGTATAATATTAGACGTCGAGAGTTTTCTCAATTTGTCACAGACAATCTGCCAGGGCATTTTAACATACGTTCAACATTTAAATGTTCTATACTCAGATTTTGAAACTAGGTTTGAGATTGCTTTTTTTTATAGTAACAAACAATTTTCGGTAGTATACACATTAGACAATAAATTCATGCACTCACAATGAAAAAATGTCATATTACAAGAGGAACTGATCAGAATAGGTCCTAACGATCTTAAAATAAAGTTCAAAAACGGGTGTCAGCAATTTTAACTTAAAAAAAACATATCTGTTATTTATCGAGAATTATAAATTATTGTGAAAAAGTTTTTAATTGCTTTTCCTACTGAGAAAGAATTTCACACAGTGCGGTTGCCAATCTCAAAAACAAAAACGGAAGAGGGAAAGTGGGAAGTGGGCACTTACTAACAAAGTAGACTTAGGGTTAAACCTGTCTGGATTCATATATTAAATATTGAAAATTAGTTATTGAAGCACCATATTCATCCCTCTCATTAAAAACTTTTGTTAGTTGTTCAGTGTTTTATGTAGTAAATTAATTTATTTTAATTTTATTATAATTCATTAAGTTTAAAACGCTATACTTCACTACAGTTAGAAATTTAATTCTTCTAAAATAAGTAGTAGTACTTGCTGTCAAAAAGAAATTTAAGTCAATGAATTTGCAAAAATTCAGTATTAGGTAAGCAGGGTTCTACCCGAAACCGAAACACATGGCAAGGGGTCTGTGAGATAAAAAAAAGTTTGGTAACCTCTGCCCTAGAGGATTAGTAGAAAAACCCTTTAAAATGTTCGTTGCCTGCGTCTAGGCCTAGGCCTACCACTACACACTATCATTACTCATGTAATCGAAAGGCGGTAGTCGCGTAGAGTCTTTTTGTACCTAGGAGTGAGAGATTTTGAGTCACACACATTTATATTTGTTACGGGTTACCTTTTGCACGAGTATTTAACAACGTATGCAGTTGTACACTGTCTACTTAAATGGGTGAACCCTATTTTTGTATAGGGGCCCAGGGCTTCAAGAAGTCTTAAAGACGTCAGTGGGAATCAGAACGTAGCAACACACTCTATCTAAGCTTCATGTGTCAAGAAGTTTATTGCTATCTTCTTCAATGGTTCAACAACCTTGGTGCGGTCCTGGCCTTCTCCAGAAGTCTTCTCCGGGCTCCTTCTTTTGGCAACTTTTTTCCAGTTTTTAACATTTAAAATATCTTTTTAGATACACTCAATCCATCTCTAAGCCCTACATCTATTTTCCATGGACTTTGCTAGAAACGATTTTCTTTCATTCTTACTAGTGACTAGCTCATTTAAGTGTCTGTAATTTGACGAATTTTACTGTATCAGGTTGTTTGTAAATTTTATAGAGTTCTAAATTAGATCTTCTTCTTCATGACCCATACATCCATAGTTCTTCTCCATAGTCCATTCACTTGGACCCAGTAGTGTAACGGAAAATAACTGCCCCCCCGCAAGGTCAGTTGCTGGGCCCCAAGCCGGATCTTATGTATATATATAATATATATACTTTCTAGAAAAATCTGCGTTCACCAACTACTGCTTACATAAACAACAAAATAATTTTTAAAAACCCAAATTTGAAATTTTTTAAAAATCATATTTTATTTAGTTTATTCCAAGTATTGAGAGTAACAAAATTAAACTCAGTTTGCTTTCATAGCTTTTAAAAAAAGGACATGTTTGTAGCGATACCAACAAAAATCAAATAGAAAAAGTCTGCGTTCACTGTTTAGTAGTAACTACAAAAATTATTTGAAAAGGATAATAAGCTATTTAATAGCCGGTTGGATAAACCCCGTGTTTTGAAAACTTCCTGAAGTCATTTCGGCAATGAATTATCAAGTCTAGTGGTTTCTTCGGAGCTTATCTTCTCTCATTCGTCCTTAAGAACACTCTTTTCTAGCAATTGTGTGTGTGTGTGTGTGTGTGTGTGTGTGTGTGTGTGTGTGTGTGTGTGTGTGTGTGTGTGTGTGTGTGTGTGCGTGTGTATTATATAAAGGTTTGCCAAACCATTACTTAATGTACCTTTATACATAACGTAAAAATATTTATTATTAAACTTATAATTGAATACAAAATCAACCGGAGCCTGAGTAAACGAAGTAAATAATGCATGACATTTATAAAATTTATTAAAACGAGAAATCTAACGATAGATAACCTGGTAACTTAAATAAAAACGAACACAAAGCACGCGAACATTGTAAAATATTTTTCGATTTCAAATTTTGTTATGAAAGGAAAAGGTATCACTTACCTTATTCTTCATTTCTGAATCCCAGGCTGAACTTGCCCTTAAGTTCGATTATACTCTAGCGTAAATACTGCAACTTTTAATAAGGAGTGTTCTTTGTATGAAGCAAAAATGATTTCATGAAAAAAAAATGAAAAACTGGTACATTACATTACGTTTTCTTCTCATTATGCTTCATTTGATTAAATACTAATAACTCTATCATCAAATAATCATTTAAAATGCTCATGAAATGATTCATTTTATGTTATGATTTCATGAAAAAAGCATAACAGAAGTACATTATTTACGACTTTGCTAAATGAAAATGAAATACATGGGGGGGGGGACCAATAAGTTATGTTGCTACTTCGTAAAAAGTAAATCATGTCTTTTTTTTCTTTCTCCCTACAGCTAATGTAAAGCATATGCAATAACAGCGATATAATATATGTTATACATATATTATATCGCGATAGTTATGTATAACAGCCACGAATTTTTATATCTTCCTAGCATTTTATCCAATTCTTCGTCTGACTTTTGTTTTATTTGTTAGTAATTAAGGTTTAAAAAGAAACCTCACTTAAGAAAAGTATCTCTCGTCGTCTTGATTACAGCAAATAAAAAAAAAGTTTTTTGATTTGGCTAAAAGATTAAAGATATCTAATGAGCATATTAAAAAAATCGCTTAAAAATTCGATTTTAAAAAAATGTAAAGCGAATTTTGAGAAAATCTACGTTAGTGGCGTCAGTCAGGTTTTCGGCCCCCTAGAAGCCTTGACCCCCCCCCCCGCACTGAGGGGGTTGCGGGGGTGTACGTTACGCCACTGCTTGGACCCAACCAAAAATGCAACGCGTAAGCTTTACTCTCAAGATATCTCAAAAAACTTCCCCATCACGTAAAGTCAATGTCCAAGTCTAATGCATAAGTCAGGACAGATCTTTTAAGACTTCTGTAAAAAAGCAATTTAGTTCTTGATTTGAGAAAGCTGGATCTTAAAAAACTCTTCAGGGTTTCAAAACATCTATTTGCAGCAATGATTCTTTTATAAATTTCTGGGGCCAACTCAAATTTTTATTATTCATCTCCGTTCCTAAATTACTAACACTATTAACTTCTTCATATTTATAATTGCTAATTTCTATATGATTGAGTTGTAAGTCAGACTTTAAGCAAGGTAAATGTTTTGTTTTATTTTCGTTTACAGACAAAGTAATTCTTTTAGCATTTTGTTTTATACCAAGAATGCTTGTTTGAGAGCTGGTGCGGATAGGAAATAAGTTTATTGTTGTATTACAATATTATTTTCATCTTGAAGAGGAGGCTTAAAATACGAGTTTTATCGTAAGAAAAACACATGTAATGAATTAGCAAACCTTGTTTTACTGGGGGGGGGGGGGGGGTTAATATTTTACTGTGTATTCAAGAGGACAAATTTTACTCTTTATAATTCTTACTGTATAACTCGAAACTTAACTCTTTAGCGGAATAGAATATAACTATAAGCAACTGGAGGTAAGATTTAAGAAAATAGCAAAGAAATAGCTACATATTGTTATTCTTGTGGAAGCAGGATTCTTTAAAAACGAGTATAACATTTGTGTCTAGTAAAACTAACGAAAAAAAATTGAATACTAATCAAAACAATAAATCAGAGTTTTTGAACCTTTATTGCTTCACGTGCTTCTTGGAAATATGCTAGTAACTAGAATGCTCTTTTATTTTACATGCATAAGCTATGAACCATTACAAATAAATCAAAACGTCTTAACTGTTTAATATGCATGTAGTTGTATACGTTTACATAGTAAGTAGTCTGATTTCATAACGCTAGCTGAAATTCAACTAATAGATTCACGAATAGAGAAATTGTTAATAAATAATTTTGAAGTCGGTGAGATGAGAGAGCGAATTTATATTCACAGAACAACTATAATAGTGGATATAGAAAAGGAAAAACGAATGCTCATCTTGGTCAAGCGTATCTTATTTTATATTTCCAATTTGCAACATTTTTAGATACTTTGTATTACTGTGGACAATAGTTGATATTTTGATTTATATGTAGACTTCGGAAACTGAACTTTAATTTTAGTTTTTGTATTCCAGTTTTATAACAGGTGTTTGAGCGGTTTCTAGCCAGTTCACTGTGATTGACGAGTATACTCGTCATGGAGAAGTTACACGATTGTGTGTCATGACGAGTATTCTCGTCATGCGTGAAAAGTAGTGACAATTGGCTATTTAAATTGTAATTTTTGAGACGAGCGAAACATATTCTAAAATTTCAAGTTGTTCAGTATATTTTGAGACAGTAAAACAAATAAATAAATAAAAAGAGTAAAGACAAAGTAAACAAATAAATAAAAAATATGAAAAATTTAAGATGAACTCGTGCGTCCCCATATTCTTAGGCTGAAACAATGTATAAATTCGAATAACGAATTTATTTATGCGCGATGAGAATAATTTTTAGATATTAGCCTAAAAGGGTCTATGGCAAAAGTCGGAAAGTTGATTTATAATGGTGTTCTTACAGGTATGGTCAACTATGGGACAAAAATGTGTGACGTCAACCAGGCCCTGAGTCCATTGATAGCTGTTGGTCTGAAGTTACCAAGAATAATGGTCCAATGGTGTGCCTAAAGAATATTTATTTTATTAGGGGGGGGGAATACAAGGATAGTTTCTGGTAAGAGGACTGTGATCGAACCTAAACACCTACTCCAGACTTTCTTAGTGTCAATACAGGTAGAAAATATTTTGTGAGTTATGAAGAAAGTAAGTCCAGGAATTTTGACGGTCACTGAAATTTATAGATATCGAAAAAAACTTACAGTCGGAAGAACCGTCTGCTTCATGAAAACGCGTCCAAGCTAAATTACTTTGTAGTCCCAAACATAGCCCCACCCGCGATATTAGGCCAATATGTAAAGGGGGCAATGGCGATAGAAAGTTAGAAGTACTGGATTGGAGGAATTTTGTTTTATCACAATAATGACAGACCATATACAGCTCGATTAACCAAGGAGAGAACTGAAAAGAGTTTAGTGGTAGCTACTCCAATACCAAGTTTACACTTCAAAATTGGCCCCAATTCTGAACTGTTATTATCAACTGATTGAAACGCTTAAATTACACCTAGGTGGTAAGTATTTCGCTAACTGAACGGAACACATAAATTGGTGAGACAGTACCTCAAAGATTTTTAAACAGTAGGTTTTGGAAAATAAAGAAATGCGTTAAATGAATCAATGTAAATGGCCGTTTTATTGAGAAAGTAGCTGGTATACTCGTTTTTCGTACGGATGAATAGAAAAATTAAGCAATACAGATAGAAGGAAAAAGAAGTTTTTAATTTTACGTGAATTGTAAATTAAACAATAAAAAAGCTTTTAGCATATCTCAGTTGAACAAAAAAAAAAAACCATATTTGTTAAATTTTAAGTCTGATGTCTAATAGCTAATAAAAAGGATTTATTTTTTATTTATAACGCTCCGTAACTCTCTTGTGGGTCGATTTTTGAAAACATTTTCCCAAGCAAATCTTTGTTCGCTGTATTTATTGTTGTTAAAATTATAATATTCACAAGTAACGCCGTTCCTTACATTATAATGGCGATTCTCTCAATGGAAACAAAATGAAATGTTGGCAATAGAACCAAGTTTTCATCATTTTCGGCGACCACATTAGCAATTTGGCGATTGATTGAACAGTGCAAAAATTGCTTTGTTGTAACACCACCTGGTGGGGAGTTGCAACAAACAGGATAGCACAAAAACCTTCGTCACAAAAAATACATTATTTTTACAGTAATCGGTTGAACGGTGTTGGAGTGAAGCGAGGTCAAAAATACAAACATCCATTTTTATATATATAGTAGATTAACATTAAAGGAGAACCTATCCAAATCAAATTTCTCTGTGCTTGGTGACCATGTTGGCAATTTGGCGATTGATTGAACGGTGCAAAAGTTGATATGCTGTAGCGCCACCTGGTGGGGAGCTGCAACAAAGAGGATAGCACCAAAACCTTATCCATAAAGAAATACATATACAGACCTATTTTCATAGTGATCGGTTGAACGGTGTTAGAGTGAAGCAATTTCGTATATACAAACATCCATATATTTTTAGCAATATAGATATATAAAACATATCTTTTAAGTAAATATTTTAGTTTCTATTTTTATTGGCTTTTTTCATATGCTCGTACATCACAGATATTTACCATGAAAATTAGAAGCACAATATCGGAATAATCAATACCATCTTTTATCCGAACGCCTACGTATAATGGCTGCTATTTATGCTTCCTTCACTGGCTACACAAAAACTGGTTGTTGGCATTTCGTTATGATAAGCGAACGAATGTGTTTACAGATAATATAACGAAACTTAGGGAAGATAACGATTTTTCCAAGAAAAAGCAACCGAAGCTGTTGTCGCAAGTTTATGTCACATATGTGAAACGGGGAAAAAATGGAAGTTTATACAAAAAATTTAAGAAATGTTTTGTTTTTCAAGTTCTTGTATAACACCCCATTTAATTTATCTCATTTGTATTAATGTTAAAGCATGCATACATGTTTAAACATAAAATTGCGAAAAAAAGTGTTATGTGTACTTCGTACATTAAGATATATACCCTAAAATTGAGAATTTTTCCAAAAATTGACAATTTTTCTTATGATTTTGTTTTATAGACCATCTTATTAGCTTTAAAGAAATGCCAAGTTTCTTATTTTCCGTTCACTAGAACAAAAACTACAAGTGTTTTAATAAAAGTGGATGTAATACTTTAAAACGCGTTTTACTCGAAATGTGTTATTTTGAAAACGCTCCAACGGGGACAGCCATTACTCAAAAAGTTTTGAAAGTAATTAACTGAAGTTTTTTGTGTATGTTCTGTATAATAGTAAAAGTGTTTTAACCTGCAGATTAGTCAATGACTGTTTTATTACAAAATTTACAGTTATGTTACTGCTATTTTAAGCAATTTCATATAATAACAAAGATAAAATTTTTGTAAAAATTAAAATATCTCTTATCCTGAAGGTCATTTCAAAAATGAATAACATAGCAACACATCAGAATTGAAAAATTGAAAATTTGTTCATAAACTTTTGGTACAGTATGGGCCCCGTTTAGGTTATTTTTTTGTAAATTTTTACTTATTTTTTACCGATATTTTACCAATTACCGATTTTTTTTACTGATTTTTAGTAATAATAATTTCTTTTTGTCTTGTTAATGTTAGCATATTTTTCTTAAAATGTACTATACAAATCTAAAAACCACAAAAAAATTCCCATTAAAAAAAAAGTTATCACTCGCAAGTAGTCGGATACCTCAAATGTCCTTTATACGTTTTCCATAGATTTTATTACAAAATTAATCAGATACTATAAAATAAAAGTTATTAAATCCTTTTAGGTGTAATGAATGGATTATAGGACGCTACTTACTGAAAAAGCCCTATTTCTCTCTTGGTTTTCAATATTATAAATAATAAATTAAATCACAATAACTTCAAACCCAGGCTTTTCCAAAAAAATTTACCTAAGTTCAGTATTAAAATCTAAAATTAATGAATTATAAATTTTATGACCCTTTCTAAAATTGTACTGAAGTGATTATAAATGATAAAAACATCAAACCACGAGCTTATCATATAAGGATATTTCACATGTTGTTTGTATGGTGGAAAAGATGAACATTATTTTTTAATAAATTAATTGTTAAAACATTAAAAAATGCCTGTTTTAAGTGTGAAATTGTTTATATAAAAAAATGGAAGGCATACGAATGATGCAACCATTATAAATAAATAAATATTTAGTAATTATAAGAAAGATGTTTTTAATGAGTCAACGATCTGGTAAACTATCACACACACACACTGAAGTTTAATTTCGAAAATATAAAATAATGGTGAAGTTTTAAAGACACGCATTGCTGCTTTGACTTCATGCATCAGTTATCAATCCGTAACATAAAACTGTTTTTTAAGAGTTTCAGCAATAATTCGTTAATACAAGTATATATGTGTGTACATAAGTTTAGATATATATATAAATCAAAATGTTCTGTTTTTTAAGATACCACGTTTTGTTTAGTATAAACTCGCATTATGGTAATGATGTATTCCAGTTTTGGTCGTTAAGTAAGTGATGCAAATCCTTTAGGAATCATTATTTCCGAAAATAATTACGAATTCAGGATTATTCCAGTGCAACGTTTCTCAAACTGTGAGGCACCCCCCTAGGGGGCGTGATAATCCTACCAGGGGATGCAAACATATCAGAAAGTCGAAAATAAAAGTTTTTTTTAAAAAAAAAATATTAGTTTACTGAAAGGAACCAAAACAAAATACATTCTGAGATAATAAAAAATAAACATTTACAATGATATAATATACTTATGAATGTACCAATACCGCACAATGCATTTAATAATTACCATAATATCCGGCGTATAACGCGTACTTATACTTTCAAGCTTAAATTTTTAAGTGTATATTCGCCGTATAACGCACAGCCCCTTTTTTATGAAGAAATCTGAAGTATTAGTATACATTGTTCTTATGTTTAGAAGCCATTTATTAAATGTATTATCCTAAACTTTTGACAAAGCAGTCCAGAAAATGAAACTTTTTTAGTTCATGAGGCAAGAGTCATTTCTTTTAAATAAACAGTATTTCGATATATGTAGAAGCAAAATCTTTTTATGCATGTCTCTTTTGTTATTTTTAAAGCTATCGTTTTTATACCCGGCGTATAACGCACACCGTTAAGTTAAAATAATATTTTTTGTGTTAAAAGTACACGTTGTACGCCGGATTTTACAGATTTAACAATTAATTTAACAATACTAAGATAAGAACAAGTTTAGTAATTACAGTGACCCCATGGACTTGTACAAAATTATATGCAAAATGTAATACTTATCTTGATAATTTATAAAGTTTATTAGTCATGTTGTAGTTTAAGCGTCAGTGGCGCACACAGGAATTTTTCAAGAGCGGGGGGGGGGGGAGGTTCCCCAGGGTCTAAAGTCAACTATTCTCGTATCATGCCCTAATACTCTGCCCGACATATTTGGATTTTGTCAATTTTCAAGGACAAAAACAGCAAAAAACTAATTATTGAATAAATAATTAGCATTAATTAATAACCTTAATTATTAGTAGCAAATACTTAATTAAATTTTATGTATTATATACATAGGATTATTATCAATGGAGAAAAATCCAAGGGCTTTGGGGGGTCCGGACTCGGCCTCATCATCCACTGACCATCTCGGCCCCACCATCCACCATCCGGGTCACCACAGTTTTTCATCATCATCACTGTCTGTCGAAGAACTAAGCGTGGGAAAGTCTTCAGAATGTATTTTGATCGCAGAATAGATTGAGAGAGAGAGAGCTCAAATTAACATCTCACTAGGAACTACAGCATTTATTAGTGAATACAGATCTTGTTATATTGAACCATGGTAAAATGACGAGCGCTAAATTTAGACTGATCTCTTACTCTGATAGTTTCTTCACCATGCCACGTGAAGGTTTGGTTCTCCTTACCATATGACGGAAATATCCATTATTATGGCAAAAGTACATCAGGTAGAACCAGAACCACCATAGCTGATCAGTACATTTGAAACCTTGTCATCTGAACTATTGCGGTTCGACCAAAGGATGGAAGATTGCTATCTTTTGCTTGATCTCAGCGATAGTTCCGATTGAAGCATTTCAAATAAACGATATCTGATTCATGATACATACAGTTGGACCTTCATATAACAAACCTCTATTTTGCGAACTTAATCCTGGAACCAGGAACATTTTACTAGTTGTTTTTGTAAAATAACCTCCAAATAGCGAAGTGTTTTTCTAATTAACTTTTTTTTCTCCTTATTTTAAAAATGTTTCAGGCCATCTTTCAAATTATTCTCTTTTTTTAGCACATTTTGTGGTGATCAATGACTTCTTAAACTGGTTTTACCAGGCGTCTAAGCCATATAGAGCATTACAGTAATTTTTTTAAACAAAAAACTCAAATAAAATTAACAGATTTTAGCAGTAGTTAAATTTATATATAAGGATGAATTTTTGGTAGTGCATGCTTAAAATTGCTGGTTATAAAATAATATATGTTAAAAAAGTACTTATAGGCTTAAAATTATTAAATGTCATTACAAAATTCCTTAATTTTAATGTAAAATAATTTTTTTAAGTTGAAAGTACAGTGTTTTTCTGGAGAATGTTTTTTACCCTTGTTTTTCTTGCATATTTCTTTTTGATGGATAAGATAGATAAAATTTATAATAATTTATAAAAAAGGTTCGTATAATTACTTTTTTTAAGGTATCCGAACACTTTGAAAATGACCAAATTCGGTCAAGACAGATATTTTTGTTTTTTATTTTATTGAATAAAATATTTGGCTTTATAAAAACATACTTTGTTTTGTTTCTAAGCTACCAAGAGGCCAAGGTACAATCAATTTTATAAAGTTAGAAAAACCGGAAGTGGGTCTTTGATCTACCAGAAGTGGGCATTTAAAATGCTCAAAATATATCAAGTGAGTCTGAAAAACTCAAAATGTTATAAATGTATTTCTATAAAACTTTTTGGACCTGATATTTACGTTATTTTCTAGAGAATGTACTAAAATATTTCTTATTGTATGAATGCTTTTTGAGTTATGGCTTGTTATTTAAATAATGGTCTCATAAAGAATGTAACATTTCTTATAATGTTCACTCAATCAGCTCTAAAATTTTCAAATTTTAAAAAAGCATTAAAATTTTAATACATTTTCTAGATAAATGCATCTAATTTGCTTTAGTCATACTTTTACTAATATATGTTAATTACGTTTTCTCTAATTGCTTTGAAATTTTTCAAAAATATTGCTAAAATTTCACTAATAATTGTGATTTTTGTAAAATTTATGTAATTTATTTTAAATATTTTTAGAGTTAAATATTAGTACTTATTGGTATTGAGTCCTAAAAAATCATTTATAATGTTTAAATACGCTATTTTGTTAAAAAATACTCCAAACGTGTTTGGATTCCTTAAATAATATATTACGTTTATGAATTTAAAATTTGTTTTTTGTGGTTTCTAAAGTACATTAAAAGATGAATCTCGATTTCAAGAATTTTCCACGCATCGAACTTATTTTCGAGATTTAGCGGCTTCGTTAAATAAAGATCCAACCGTATATATATTTTCTGAATGACACCTTGTGAACGTTATTGATGACTCAAAATAATTTACTAAATTTTATATTTTTTAAATTTGTAAGATGGATATTCCATAAGATAACAACAGTTGCCTATTATGCGTACTTGATCGAAAAAAAATTGACATGTCCTCACATATCACACACACAAACTACTCGATAAATCTCTGTGGAATAAATAGGTGCAAGTAGGTGGTTATTTTGTTTGTACAGAGGAAGATAAGTAATTTTTCGTCCTCTAGCCTTCATTGATATGCATGATCCATGATAGATTTCTTCTTTAAAAATGCACTCAACCGGATATATGAAGCCGGCTTCGCATTTAAATAAGGAAATCTATTAAACGGCGTCATGTACGCTTCGAAGAGTGTGAAGGCAAGATGTGTGATAAGTCACATTTCCTTCAAAATTATTTTTTGATGGAAGATAAATAACCGGATCGGGGCAATTAAAAACAACTTGGTGTTGTGGTTTTTTTAAATTGATATAATTTGGAAGGTAGCTAGACATCACAAACCAATTTTGTTTTTAAGAAATATCATTGTAGAAATTGTTTTTTTTTTAAATTCTAAATTGAAGCTTCAAAAAATAGTTACAGTTTTATTTACAGTGGTGGCTGAAGTTGTGGACACGTTTTAAAATTGTTGTGTTTTTTAAGTTTGCATGCTTATAGAAAATATTCTGTTGCACAAAATGCAAAGTCTTTTATATAATTTTAAAGAGAATTTAATACTGTATTCAATACAAGAAACAAAGTCCATATATTTACAACGCAAAGAAAGTTATACTTCAATTACTATCGAAATGCATTAGATATACTGATGATAGCAGTGAGTTATCAGTGCTTAGTAGGTAGCTTTTATTTTTTTTATTACAGCCTTACACCGATGTTTCATTGAGCTGAAAGTAGTTTTAAGCTCTTCGTTCGTTATTACATGATTCCAGGAAAGAATTATATCCTAAATTAGTTCTTTTTTTATTTCATGGGTACCTCTTTCGGTCAAGAGTTTTCAAACGACGCCCCAAGTTTGGGAAAGGATAGAGATCAGAACTGTTTCCAACAATGATATTTAGTCAAGATGCAATGGCATCAAATACATTGGACACCTAGAAAGAGATATGTGATGAGAAAATGGTATTTCCTATGTTAAAATTCTAAGACAGGTGGGTGGTTCAGTGACTACATTTGGAGACTGAAAGTTTTTTCGACAAATTTAATTTTAAAAACAAACAGAAAAGGGCCAAAAAAGGTGCAACCATCTGCTGATAACAGAAGAACAACAATACTATGTCTCCAAGATAAAAGAATGTCATCAACGGTCATCAGAAGTTATCTGAAGGATGCTGTGTTTCTGTCAGTTCAAAAACAATCAGGAGAAGATTAGGAGATGTCAGACTAAGAGGTAAAATTACACGGAAAAAGCCTTATCTCAGTTTCCAGCAGTGCTAAAAAAGGCTACAGGAGCACGTTAATTGGGTAAATGATTAGTGATCACAAGTTATAAGGATGGAAGAAACTAAGATATCGTTATTCGGTAGTGATGGCTTAAAATATGTAAGACGTAGAATAGGAGAAATGCTACTTCCTGACTGCATCCAGGCAACTCTAAAGTACCCACATAGCTGTATGATTTGGTTATGCACATCAGCAGATGGTATCCGTCGCCTTCATACCATCAATGGGACACTGAATGTCGGAAAATACATTGACACCTTTCTAGAACCCAAACTTCTACCTTCCATCAGGGATCTATTTACCAACAATTCTTTATTTATTTTTCAGCAAGATTCTGCTCCTTGTCACACAGCAAAGTAATCGAAAGACTGGTATCGTTCTAAGATAATTGAGTTGTTGTACTGTCCAGGAAACAGTCCTGACCTCGATTCTATCGAAAACTTGTGGCACCGTTTAAAAACTCTTGTCTGTATGAGGTACCCATGGAATAAAAAGGAGCTTATTGAGAATATAATTGTTTCCTGGCATCGTGTAATGACAATGGAAGTACTTAAAACTATTTTCAACTCAATGAAACATCTATGTGAAGCTGCAATAAAAAATAAAGGCTACCCCACTGAGCACTGTTAACACACTGCTATCATCGGTATCTAATGTATATCGATAGTTATTGCAGTATAACTTTTTGCATTGTAAATATTTGAATTTTTTTGTATTGAATTCAGTATTAAATTATCTTAAAAATGATATAAAATACTTTACATTTTGAAAAACGGAACATTTTCTATAAGCATGTAAACTTAAAAAAACATAGCAGCTTAAAAAAGTGTCCACAATTTTGGCCACAACTGTATATATATAATTTTAAATGTAAATAGGAGCATAGATTTTTTTTGCGTGAAACATCAAATTAGAATAGATATCTCTGAAAATTTTAAAACAATCTCATGAAAAAAATAAATGTTTGAAACTTGGAAAAAAGGTCTAGTGTGAAATGTGTGTGTTCCACTTACTCGCAAATTTAATATCAAACAAATATTATTTATGATAATAAACTATATGTACTTTGTCACATACAATACAAACTTGTCTATCGTAAAATCCGGCGTATAACGCTCACTTTTAACGCGAGATCGAAATTAACCGGTGAGCGTTATACGCTGGGTATAAAAATAATAGCTTTAAAAATAAAAAAAGAGATAAGTATCAAAAGAAATTAGATTTCAACGTATATAAAAATATTTTTTTAAAAGAAATTACATACCTCATGAACTTAAAGAGTTATAATTATGGAAGTACATTATTTTTTCCAAAGTTCGGAAAAATACTCGAATAAATGACTTCAAAACAAAAGAGCATTGCATATGTACATTTCAAACTTATTCATAAAAAAACTGTGCACGCTATACGGCGAATATGCTAGGAAATTTTAAAAATGCAGCTGGGAAGAATAGGTGTGTTAATTTTACGGGAACTAATAATATAATAAAATATTTAAAAATAATTTCCTTTTTAAATATGGTATTTATAAAAGTCAATTGAAGGCGCTTTTTCTTACTCAAACATGCCAGGACAAAAATTTCAACTAGAACTGTACATATATGACAACAATGGCGATTTGGATTCAAATAATCGAATGTGACAGAATTTTATCTCAAAAGCAAAATTTAAAGACCCGCCATGTAGAGCGGATGATGCACATTAATCTGTCGACGCTTTAAGTATACATGGTACGATTTAAGCAAAAAATTTTAATTTAAGGATTTTCAAAATTTTTTTGGTTGTTTCCTATGTGTGTATACTATGTAAAACAGATTTTGTGCTCAAAATTTCAAGAAACGCTAGCCATTTAATTTTTCAAGGAATAAAAAACTTAAAATTTGTGAAGTGATTTTAAAATGCTACTCTTCTTACAAAAATTTACATATACCCATAAAATTTGATTTAAAAGTACGTCAAGCTATGCATAACAAAAGTTGGCATGGGTTTTGCGATAACATGTTTGGTATTCGTACAATACTTCTTTTTATGAATGCTTATTGAAAATTCCTTACAAAATAAACAAATTCTGAGTTCAATTATTTTTAAAAAAATAAGTATTTCTTAGATTCAAAAATGCATATCAACTTTTGTTGCATGTACTATTAGCAATAGGTAAAAAAAAAATTCAAAGCATAAGGCATAATAGAAAAAATGCCTTAACATTTTAAATGAAGACAAACTAGTTATTTTATCTTTCCGAGAAAGTAAGTTTAAAGTTTTGATTTGTCATAGGGATGTGAATAAAAACGAATGCAAAATATTTCATAATTCTGTGTTTTTTAGCTTTAGAGCTTTCAAATTATGTCAGGTTATATTAAAGTATATAAAGAATAATTTAAGCTAAAAAAATTAAATTTGATTTTTTGACCGATTTTTGTCAATTGAATCGTACTGTGTCTCTTTAACTTCTTGAATTGGGATACCAGCTGAGGTATCCTTGATACTTGACCATGGTGCAAAATTATCAGGCTCGTTACCAATAGCTCTCGTATATCTTCGTACTGCGCCGTTAATAAACGATCCATTACTGAATATCTATAAAGAAAAACGTCTTCAAAAACGCGATACTAAAATAATGTTATACTACACTATTGCATTTTTAGTCGAATTTATCTCAGAAAGAAATTATCCCATGCTAATATTTAGAGATAAGCTCATTGCCTGAGTCCAAATTTTAATTCTAAAATGAACAAAATCATAGCATTACAAAAATCTATACATAATTAATCTTTTTACGATATAAAATATGTACCAAAGAACAAATATTTAAATTATTGTAAAAAGATAACATTACATCAAGTTTTTATAGTATGGACCATTATAACTGAAAAAAATCTTAAGATCCAAAAGTAAAGATTATAATTACTAAGACATAAGAAATAGCTGTATAATTAATAACTATAACTAGATTAAACCTCATAGGATCGATTGAAATTTTAATATGGACTTTAAAAAGCTTTTTGTAATTAATTTTCAGGGAAAGGTACATATTCACCGTAATGAGAAAATTCGTTCTAGAAGCTAATTATCAGTGTTTTAAGTGTGTGAATTAATTCTTATAAATATACGTCTCATATTTAATAATTCCCTGTTAATTTTGATGTTACTGTTTTTCAGAACTGGGAAAGTAATGAATAATATTCTTTGACGACAGAATAATATACAATTTTGAAAACCACAAAGTTTTGAAATATTTTCTTTATATATGTACTTTTTCTACTTTAAACTAACTTTCTGCAAATTTTTACAATTACTGAGGTTTGTACATTTGCTAGATGTTTTTGATAACGTTCAGTTTCAAGAAACTTAGATATTTCCGGTAAAGTTTGACTAAAATGGAAGATAGATTGTCTATATGGTCAAGACAAAAATAGATTACAAAGAATGTTACAAGGAATACCTCACTGCTTCCTGCTGTGAAGGATGATTGATCGATCCGGAGTATTGTTTAGTTAGAAGGGGCAATACAAAACAAATTTTAAAAGTATAGTATTTCTGTTTGGTGCTTAAAGAATGTCAAGGAATTTTCCCACGCTATGCGTTGTCATTTTTCTGATCACAAACTATTGTAGTTGGGGCAACAGTATTGGGACTGCAGTGCCTTTCTTAACAAAAACACTGACCACAATGTAGAAATCTCTTTTTGTTGGATGGTCGCATAGCAAGAGAAAAAGTGCATTGTCTGTTGTTTCCCATAAACTGAATTCGTATCAACACAGGAAATGATTGGCATTTACTCTAAAGCATTGTTTCCCAACCTTTTTTTACTATGCTTCCATCTAAGACCTTCAGAAATTCTTATGCCCCCATATATATATATATATATATATATATATATATATATATATATATATATATAATATGAAACTTAAAAAAATTTAGTAAGATCCTTGCGTTTTGTTGCAAAGAGATTTAATGTCAAGTTGCAGTTCAGTTTACTTTAGTCTCAAGTCTCCCAATTTTGTATATTCAGCTGGCACTAAATCCACATGTAGTTAAATATGAAAATGGTATCACTAGTTCTTCTGTACATTTGGTTGCAATTGAATATTTGATTTGGTTCCTTCGCAAGGACATGCCATCACTCCTTTTACACTAAATTATAGTTTAATCGATACATCGTTTTGCGTTTCTGTGAGTTCTTTTTGATACTTTAAATCTGAAACATCAGAAAGATCTACTAATAACGTAGATTTAAATATGCATATTAAAATACCAAATGCGAAAAAAAAGGAAAGGAAAAAATACATGTTTTTTTTATATGAAAACTGTTTCTGGAAAATTATGCTTTTAAAAATGAAACTAATAAAAATAATTAACTGAATTTACTTACTATTTAAATAACACTAATATTTATTCAATATATGCATTTCTTAAACAACGGGACTTTTATAACAATTTTACAGAGATTTTTTTTCCAATTAACTTCAACGATTAATAATGAACGATACTGTAAAACATTGCAGAAAAACTGAGATACCAGCATTAATTATTTTGTACCATTCAAAACAAGCAGCGCGATTGTGTTTTGGAAAGTTTTTTTAATCATCACGTGGGCAGATATTTTTAATATTTCTATTACAGTTTGTCTCATATTACACAAACAAGTAGAGAAAAATATTTTTTACAATTGGCTACATTACGAATAAATAAATAATTTACGCTTTTTATGAGTCCTTTTTCGAATTGCCCCTTCCAACCTTAAAAATCAAATATAACCCACGTTGAGAAACAGTGCTCTAAAGGAACTCAATGCTCTCAACGTTAATTCATATGAAATCATCATATGATTTTATTACATTAGCTGGAAAAGTATACGCGTACAATCTTTAACATTTTATCAACCTCCAACTATATATTTAATAGGTGCTGATCGTGGGATATTGGTGTGTAAATAAAAAGTGCAAATCACAAGTATGTATTGAACTATAGAAAACTAAACATAAATAAAAAAAAATATATCACTTGATCTAAAGAAAATAAAAACATTATCTCTCATTTATAATGTCATGCCACGGCTTAAGAACTTGACTATAAGAATTTTTTTATGATGATAATAGTTTTATTTCGAAGAAACGGGGTGGTCACTCTTAACCGTGTAGTCATTGGTCACGAATTCTGAGTGTCGTTATATCTGTCGAATTTGGATCCACCAAATAACCGCCTGAGAGTAAAGAGTTTTTCTGTCGAGGTATAAAGACCTCACGTTTATAAGGTGTGGAAGTTTGGAGATTGGAGTTCTAGCACAGTGTCATCCTCATAACTTGACCGTGGTTAAAATTATGAAGTCTTTTGTGCCAGTAGCAATAATCAAAAAGCAATAATCTAAAATACTTTTAAAATTATCTTCTTCACATGTTGAAGAATGTGCTGTTTTTATTCGATGAATCCCATTTAAGAAAAATAAATGAAAAATAAAGAGGGACAAAAGTACTATGTAAATATATAATAAACATTCATGGGGTATTTTTTGATTCTGTATCCAGTGACAAAGATGTAATAATAAAAATTTGCAAATATAGTATGGAAACCCGTATTTTATAAATATTTGGCTCAAGAAACAAGCATTATTGATCTCTTGATTTTCGATATAAACAAAATATGCCACTGAAGTTTCCGTTATTATTTTTCTAAATAATCCTGTAAAATCTTAATCTTGATTTTGCTCGTAAGAGTAATACAGCTCTTAAAAATAACTAGATTTGATTATTTTACATTCTTAAAAGATAGACATTATTATTTCCCATTGAAACATTGACTACGTTTTTCTTCCCGGAGAAAAAAAAAACTGTTGAGAAAACTATTGATTTAGTCCAAAGATAAATGAATAGGCCACATGATGACACAAATACTACAATATATTTAAAAACATTAACATTAAAACAAAAAAAAATCAAGTTTTACATCAGTTTTTTCAAGTATATTTTTGCTGTTGCCCTATGATCGTTCTTTTCTGAGACTAGTCTGTTGCTTATGTTTTTTTTTCTTTCAAATCGAAACCCAAACTCCTGCTGGAAGGGAGTTGAGGTGCAGCGCTCCTTCTCCAAACATAGATCAGCAGCTGGTTTCCAGGCTTTGGTTTTAGCAATAATAAAGTGTGCCTGTGATATTGTCCTACATTGAAACAACAACAAAATAATAACGAACTTTTATAAATCTAGTCTGGTAAACCATACTTTACAAACATTTCTGCCCAACAAACAAGCAAATATCCTTCATTTCTTGACACTCGTTCTAAACGGTGTCAACTGCTCTGAAAGATACATTCTACAACTATTTCTTAATAGTCCCGCATCATTTTTTCTCATCTAACAAAAGGCATTCTACAATTTCTTTTACTCAAAGTTATTACTGAAACATCAAGAATAAAACTAACAAGACGGGAAACGTATCATGTTGAAACAATTTTTATACCACCATCATTTCTACGTCTAAATACTATAGCGTAATACAATAGATCGCAATAAACGAGCACGAGGAAAGCTTCGCAAATGAATTTTCCTGCAACGTATTATCTCTGTTAATTCTATTAATTCGATCATGTGATGTTTCTTTTATTGATCCGCAGATGGATCGCTGCACAGACTATCGTTATAGGGTAAATAAAAATCTTTTTCTTTACTTGTTTTTCTTTCTTATTCCATTACAAGACAGTAGCAATCATTGGATGGCGGCCCATTGTTTTCATAAATGATATCTTGCATGACAGATGTATGCACTTTTCCTTTTGTGCTTTCAGCTATTTCGTAAGCGATATAGCTTATAGGTTAAATACATTTTTTCGATTGTGTGGTTTTGTTTTAGTATTGAGTTTTGACATTGTTTAAGGAATTGTGTGTAAATGAATTGAGAAAGTTGGTAGTTTGTTAAATTTTCTGCGTAATTCTTAAAACATGAAAATCTTTATTGTTATAAGCGATATAATAAATTTGTAAAAAGAATAGGAATATTATTAATGAAAGATTAAAAAAAAACATGATTCTATTATTTACGAAAAACACTCTGCTTGATACCTGTGATAACATCAATTACTCAAGCAAAATAATTAATTTTCTGGAAATAAGGGTAACGGTTATACATTTACGTGGAACATTAAAGAAAGCTCGATTATCCACTCATCAGAATTTGTTGAAAAAAAGAATAATTTGTTGAAGTTACTTAAAAATAGATAGCAAACCACAATGAGTGCAGCGCAAAAACGCTGGTGAAGGGGAAACCACTCTCCAGTTAATTAAGTTTCTGTTTCGCTTTCGAAGGAGAGCGAAGAGAAAATGACGTCACAACTCCATGACTACCAAGCCCGTCTTTCAACCGGCTGCCGCATCTCGAGGGAATGAGGAGCGAAGGGATGAATTTCTTTAATAGAAAGGATTAAAACGAATACTATTTTTAAATCCGTTTCTCGTTACCTCTTAAATAGCTGCGTGCGGTTATTGAAAGGAAATTTTAAATAACCACTTGGAAGAAAGTAAGAAAAAGTGAAGAAGTTTAAAATAAGACCATGAAAGGTGAAGTTACCACACTAAACGCGTTCAAGCTTTAATTTTTTGGAGATATAAAAATGCTTTAAAACCCTTTACCAAGCTTATTAATATAATTATGGTTTATTTATAGAATATAAAGTTGGTTCCGGCGAGGAAGTATGTTCATCGTTTGCATGTATACTACTTGCTTGCTTAATTGTTTTATTGACTTTGGCCGCATTTTGAAACTACATGTGAACTATTGGATCGATGGACCTCACAATTTTAAACCTCAGTAAATTGACGAGAACCACGCCTTCAGATGGGACCTCACTCTCCAATCTTCCAGACTACATGAAAGCTCAGAGTCTCAACAAATTCATCGTGCAACAGCCTTATACACTATACATCTTTAGCGGCACCAGGATTCAATAGAAGTAACACTATGCACTAGTTCGTGAAAGTGACCACCTGGCTACAGTAGCCATTTTCATGAACACTGCAAACACTACAGTTTATTGTAACGAAATACATACCACACACACACATATGTATATGTGTTGGGTTTTTTCAGAAAACACGTTTTAAGATTAATCGTATTTACTAGTATCTGTACTAATAGCATTAAATTCGTGTAACTTATTTTCTGCTGATATCATATCATCAGAATGTGGACAATATTAGAAAAGTTTGGCTTCTTATATTTAAATAAAATTATTTTAAATTGGTACATAATACCCCGAACTTACGTGATAGGTGGGACTAAGTAATAACCATGTAAGTCGGGGTATAATTTCGTATTTAAACACATATAGATTATTTTTAGTTGGTACCTGGGACGAAAGAAAATGATAATTTAGAGGGAAAAAACGTTTAATAAAATCTTAGAAAACACAAATACAAAATCGAAAACCGAAGTTATATTGTGATACAAGAAATTTCTTAAAATATAACAAAGTAGTCTGCCATTTCAAGGGATTTTTTTTTTCTCGTACAAAATTTTCTTGTAGCATGTTAATACTTTTTTATCCCTTACTTTGTTGACAAAAATACGATCTTCGTTGAAGTCTATGTTTTCGAAAACTTGTAACTCTTTTTCAATGAAACTGAGGCCTTCTGTCATTCATATATTCCCAACCATCCTTCGATCTTCTGGGTAAACCGGGTCTGAGGACTCAAGTTCTTCAATGTCTAGCTCTTGCTCGTGCATTTCTATGAGCTCATCCATTGTTAGCTCTTGATTGTGGGAATCCAGTAGTTTTTGAACGTCATCACTGTCCACTTCTACATTTATTTGCCTTGCAAGATCGACAACTTTTTCAATCACATTACCAGTTTCATCAAGCTATAGCACTGATTCTTCCAGAGAATCGATGTAAAAAATAATAAATTATTGTTTTAAAAAACTAAAAAACACCCTTTTATAGTTAATTGGACAAAGTTGTAACTTAATCTTCTAGTCGTCAAATCTGAAATTAGTCACCAAATCTGGAAATGGGATCTGAAATGAATCGCCAGATGCGGGATGGGATCGGAAAATAGAAAATCGTTGATCCTGATGATCCTGATCAGGACAATGGAGCAAAATTATTAAAATATTATATTGTCATCGGTCCTGGACAAGTGAGAAAAATTTCGAATTAATCTGATCTTTTAAAGTGGGTAAAAATTGAGTTCAAGTATTCCGTTACATACAAGTGAAGCTTATAAAAGGGTGTTAAAAAAGGCGAATCGACGAGATTTGATAATTGTGTAACACCGGGTTCGCGTAACTCGAGGGATTACTGTATTTAATTGAAACTGTTGTTTTCACTGTATTGAGAGACCTTAAAGAAAAAATGAAAGATACATTTAACTTGTTTAACTTATTATTTCATTCTTAAACTTAGATTCTAACAAAACATATTTGATTCAACTAATTTGACCTTTTTTTGAAGTGTTATTATACTAAACCCCTTCACTTTTTTTTCTTTTTTTTTCTCCTTCTGATACTTATCACATACTATCAAACATCCTAATCGGCACATGATTATTTAAGACAGCTGTACCTGCTTTTAGATTACAATATCGTTGTAAAATTATATTCACGGGTTTTCAAACACGAGCGATGCTCAAGTGATCACGCGATGATCATAAAATTTAATCATACATATCTTAACACACATTTATTTGCATATTTAAATACCTAAACATTTACTTGGCGGAGATTAAAATTATTCATAGATAAAAATACCATACAGGTCATTTCCTTTTCGATTTTTTCGAAATAAAAATTATGTATTCCATTCACAATCCTTTGAAAATCTCGAAGTAATTTTCGGAATACAAATATGAAAGTGTAACGAAATTATAGCTTCTGATTCCATTTTTTGAGACATTCATCATCTACAGGTGTATGATTCTTCTCCGTCTATTAGTGTGTACCCAAGCACCTTGGACGGGTCCCACCTGTTGTTGACCTGAGTGTTTACAAAACGCATGATTAACGATGCTGAGAATCTTGAGTGTGTTTTGAATCCGTTTTATGTCTTGTTCGAAATATAGATTTGTTTTTAAAGTGTCGTGCTTGTAACCTCTCCTTTTCGTCACCTTTTAACCTTTAACGACGTGGGAAAAACTAGGTTGAAAAATAAATAGTAGATATTTTTTTTCAAATTGTGTTCTGGAGTTTTCAATATGAAATTATATTATTACAATACAGTCGATTCTAGATAATTGGAAGTTGGAGGGCCCAATGAAAAACTTCGAATTATCAAGAGGGAAAGAAAACACTCCCAGAATACACTAAGTGAAATTTTTTTCTAAACGCATTTAAATTTTAAAGTATGTAATAAAACAACAATTGCACACAGTAGCGCACAGAAGAATTTTTCAAGGGGGGTCCAGGGTCGAAAGTCCACTATTCTCGTATCATGCTCAAACATATTCTTCTGATTTTGTCGATTTTCGGTAACAAAAAACAGTAAAAAATTAATAATTGAATGAATAATTAGCATTAATTAATAAAATTAATTATTAAAAACGTATACACAATTAAATTTTACGCACTATATACATAGGAGAATAGTCAATAAAAAAATGAAAGGCTTTGGTGGGGGGGGGGGGTCCGGACACCCATGACTCCCGCCTTGTGTGCGCCACTGATTGCACATATGTGTAACATTACATTAAAGTATTTTAAAAAGAACATATAAAAAACACAGTATAAATATTATACAGAAGTTAAAAGTCCTATATTAAAAGAATACATTTATGTAGTAATTCTCGAACAGGACTCTTTCACTCCCCTATAAAATTCCTTCTCTTCATCATTGGAAATAAAATCGTTTCGCTCAAACACCGTCTCTAACACCACTAGTTCTTCAAGGCAAGGTACATCCCAGCCCATGCCCTATTAGGTGCCACATGCTATAAGTCACGCAGGTGAGCCATAAATTGGCATGTCAGTCCGACGCAAAAAAACACATAATCCTATGCATCTCTTCTTCACAATAGTGGACAATCCTTTCTGAACACACCACTCCCCCAACTTTCAAACGGGAGGACTTTGAGCCAAGACGGATTCAACGTGCATCAGCCCCACTGCACGATGTCTCTCTTCCACAGTTTGACAAACGCCGTCCACGTGTTCATGACTATGGCTACTTGGCGAACGTTGCCACCTCGTCGTATAAAGGGGCAAATGCAAGTTTAATCTGCAGAGTGAGTGAGTGAGTGAATATTAACGTCGCACTGATAAGCAACACGAGGGCTTTTTGGCGACGGTCCGCGTAATTTTGAACCATGGTCAAGTGACGCGGACGACACCTGAGCTGGCACCCCCTCTCCAAACTACCACACCACACCAACGGGGGGACGTTTGAGCTCTCCACAGTTTTAACGTGCATCGCTCCCCTACACGGCGGATCTTTTAGTGGTACTGGGATCGAACTCATGACACGCTAGCCATGATCCGATGCCTAGACCACTTGGCCACCACGGCCACTGTAATCTGCAGAAGCTTAAATTTCTCTCGTTGGTGTAATTTAGAAATTTGGAGAGAAGCTGATTGAGATTTGCTGAGGTTTCGTCTACGTCACTTGATCGAGGTTCAGAATTACGAAGGCCTGTACTAATAGCTATTATGTAAGACTATGCTCAGACAATTAAATTCATTCATCAATAAGGAGAGCCATCGTTAACAAACTTAACAATTTATTTATCCAGTGTTATAAGGCCTGGCACCTTCAAGCTGGGAGAGCTACATTCAGGGAACAAGTACAGAGTGATTGTAAACAAAAGTAACTACTTACATAACGCTCAGACGCCCTCTGGCGGTTAGAAAGAGAATTCGTTAGGGAATTCTTAACAATAGCCTCGCTAAAAGCTCTAAAATGCCACTTTAATAAAAATCAAATCAAGCTCAACAGGCAATCAAAGGCAGGGACGTCTTAAGACTTCACTGGGCCCCAACGCAATACTAGGTCCCACCTATGACTTTAAGAGTAGACAGTGTATAGCATACGAAGTCAAAAACTCGTACAAACAATAACCCAAAACAAATAAATGTGCATGACTAACAATCGTGCAAACCGGCTGGACAGACTGCCGCCTTTTGACTGAGTGAGTAATGATGGTGCACAGTGATAAGCTTAGGCCTACATATGGACGGCTGTCAGTAGCGCACACAGGAATTTTTCAAGGGGTCCAAGGTGGAAAGTCCACTGTTCTCGTACCATGCTCCAATAGACCGCCCACCATATTCTTTCAATTTTGTCGATTTTCGGGAACAAAAAACAGTAAAAAAACTAATTAATAAAAATGAATAATTAGCGTTCATAAATAAAATTAACTCTTAAAAACAAATACTTACTTAGTTTTTACGTACTATATACATAGAATTATAATCAATCGAAAAAAAATCAAGGGCTTTGGGGGGGTTCGCACCCCAGGACTCCCCCCTTGTGTGCGCCACGGACGGCGGTCATCACATGTAGCCAGTTGACAAACCGTCTAAAATTCCCAGTTTTTCGGAGAACCGGAAATAACTTTTGACCGTTGAAAATCTATTCCAATCGTGATCTTATTAAGGCTGAATCGAGAACGAGACAAGGCCGTCACTGAGGTCAAGGGCCTGGGCCCATGTCTCAAGACAAGGGTGTCCAACTCGTGGGCTGCATAAGGCCCACAACGGTGATTTTTGAGGCCTGGCCAGTATATCGGCACACAATAATATATAATAAAAAATCAAAATTTCTCCCAAAATAGGAAAAATAATAGTAGGGAAGAGATGTCAAGTGTCAGCACGTTAACATTAAATTCTTCTTGATCTTTTATTTGTGTTTATTATAATTATTATTCAAAATAAGCTTGCGTTTCTATGAATATGGACTTTTTTGCAGCCCACCTAAAGTTAATCTTCGTTTGTTTGGCCAAAGTTAGCCTTTGAGTTTGACACCCTTGCCTTAAGACGTCTCTGGTCAAAGGTACTGACTTCCAAGATTAAACTCGAACTGTGGAATAAAAAATGCGTGAGCGAAGTTTAGGGGATGTGGACAAAAGCGTTCTCCTTTCAAAAATAAAACCCTCAGCTTATTTAAACATAATAAACTTCTAGAACAGAGGTTCCCAAACTTTTTTCTCATAGACCCCTTGCCATGTTTTTCGGTTTCGGGTAGACCCCTGCTTACTTAATATTGATTTTTTGCAAATTTATCAATTTAAATGTCTTTTTGACAGCTAGCACTACTACTTACTTTAAAAGAATCAAATTTCTAACTGTGAATTAAATTAAAATTAAAATAATTTAATTTAATACATAAAACAACTTTTACATAAAATAAGTGAACAACAAACAAGTGTTTTTACGGAGAAGGATGAATCTGGTGCTTCAATAACAAATTTTCAACATTGAACAATCTAGTTAGGTTTAACCCTAAATCTCCTTTGTTAGTAAGTGTCCAGTTCCCCTCCTCCCTTCTTTTTTGTTTTTGAGATTGGAAAACTCTCTGAAACTCCCTCTCACTAGAAAAAGCAATTAAAAACTTTCTCACGATATCTCATAATTCGCAACAAATAACAGGAATGTCTTTTTAAAGCCAAAATTGCTGACATCCATTTCTAAACTTTATTTTAAGACTATTAGGGCCTATTCTCTGATCAGTTCCTATTGTAATATGACATTTTTTTTTCAATTTGACTTTATGAATTCATTGTCTACTGTGGTTATTACTATAAAAAAAGCAATCTCAAACCTACTTTCAAAATCTGTGTAAGGGCATTTAAATATTGAACGTAGGTTAAAATGTCCTGACAGATTGTCTGTGACAAATTGAGAAAATTCACAACGTCCAATATTATACTTCTTTAACTTAATTCTGAAAATAAATGTTGAAATGGTGCTTGTCTTAATAAAATTTATGCTGTCATCTAGTAACCACAAATTAACCTCACTAAATTTAGTAATTAAATGAGTTAAATTGGTAAAATCTGCTTTCCACTAAATCAATTTTTTTTTGAAGATTTAAGTTACGATTTGGTTTGATGAGAGCAACTATTATATAGACCCCCATTTACATCTCATGGACCTACAAATTATTTTTTCTCTGGCGTGGACCCCTTGCAGGTCTATATAGACCCCCAGGGGTCTATATAGACCACTTTGGGAATCACTGTTCTAGAATGTACGAAAATATCATATGTTTTTATTGTTGAAAGTGAATTGGTCGAATGCGGTGTGGGTGATGCAACATTAAGTCTGCTCTGAGAAATTGCTACTCCAACTAAGCGGTAATTAAAAAAAAAAAATTACAAATTACGCGATGTCTCGGTGGGTTTACTAGCAAAAAGAAATGAAGAAAAACCCTCTCTAGAGAATTGGAATAGAAAATTATTATATATCACGATTATCAATCTTGGATGACACGCATATGACTATTTCCTTCCCATGCAATAGAATCAGGTCTAAATTATTCCAGAAATTTCTTCGAAAGTCTGATGTACAACTAACTACTCAGAAAATCAAGGTAAAATGAATGATAAAAACTCAGCGATTATGTCACACCTACTATAGACTGGGCTTGGTCAGAAAGTATTTTTATCTCGTTGATAAAACTTTTCGAAAAGTATTTTAATACTTTTTTTAAAAGAAAAAGTTTTTTTCTTTCACGCGAAGATAAAATTTCATTTTCTTTCTCTTTCATGGGGTGGAGGGGGTCTTCAAACCGTTTCTCCGCCCAAGACTAGAAAAGTTTCCAATTTTTCGGAAAGAAGTATTTGGCTAACAATAAAAATATATTTGGCTTCATCGCGGTAAAGTATTTGGCGACGAATGCACTTTCTTGTAACCCTAGAGTGCGTCGGCGAGTCATTCCTTACGGATCATGCTTTTCACAATAAACCCTTGTTTCAGAATATTTTCTCCTCCTACCAACTGCAATTCCCTACAATCCCAGCTTTCAATCTACCTTCATGCGAAGATGGGGGAAATATAATTTTTTCCCTTTTTTTTATTTTCTTCTCTTAGTCAACAAATTCTGTGCAGTTTCTTTCATCATGCACACTCCCCTCCCCCTCTTTAAAAAGGAAATGTTAAATAAAATTTATAAAAAGTGAAGCGGGAATATTTTAATGAAATAACAATTAAAAATGCATTAAAATTTTATGGTACGAAATAATGATGACTTCTGTGATGCTTATTTTTTTCCATCTGTTTTTAAATGGGGGACTTTAAAAAAAAGTGATTAAAAACATATTAAAATTCTGAAATCGAAGCAATAATAGCTAATCTTTTCGAAATTTATCATTTTTATTTTTTTCCCGCCTGGAACATTTGAAGGAACATTTTTTAAAGAACATTATTAATATTCCTTCTTTGATTTCATTTTGAATCGTAAATCTTTTAATGCCGAACAAAAATAAAATAAAGCAGCAAACTTTTCATAAATGGATAAAATTACATTTGATTAATTAGCTTGCTTCACTTCAGTTTTATATGGAACACCTTGAAATAAATTTGGCGGGCACTATAATCAACTTCGAATTTATTTCAATATAAACTATTCATATTACTTAGGAAATTAGATGGAATCCTTTTATAAGTTAAGCTGGTTTTTCGCTGTTGTTGCTCGATTAATTAATAATTAATGCTTAACTTTAATTTTAAAAGGATTTTGTTGTAAAATTTTCATTTAGTTATATATATATATATATAACAGAATTTTTGTCTAAGGCTTTAGATTTATTAACAATTCAATTAATAGATTAATTGGTTTAATCAATTAATTAATACTCCTGTACTTGATTAATTACTTGACAGATTAACTTATTAAACGTCTGAATGAATGAGCGCTTATTAATGTCGTAATTTTGAATCGCAATCAAGTGACAAGGATGACACTTGAGCATCATCCCTCTTACCTAACTTACACTTCACGCCAACAAAGGATATCCCGACAGATTTAAAGTTCATCAACCCCTCTACACAGAGGATCTTCAGTGGCATCAGGACTTGAACTCGCGACTTGACAACTCCGGCAAGATCTACCGTGCAAAAGGGGCCGATGTACATTTCATATGTCGAGGCTAACACGTCCTTCCGTTGTTGAGGTGTGGAAGTTAAGAGGTTGCTTAGTTGTCGTCCTCGTCACTTGACCAGGGTTTAAAATTACGAGGTCTGTCGCCAAGAGTCGCCAAGACCGAGAGAGAGAGATAGAGAGATAAAATATTAATGTCATACTGTTCGGCTACTCGAGAGCTTTTGGCGACGGACCTCGCAATTTTGAACCATAGTCAAATTACGAGGACGATACCTGCGCTGGCACCCCCTAGTTTAGGCCCTGTAGAGAAGTCTTGGCCCTATGTTACAGAAAAATATCATTATTGTTATAAATGTATTTTCCGTAAACGGATTTTGGCCACGGTAGCCTAGAGGTCAAGGTAACGGACTCATGGCTGGGGTGTCATGAGTTCGAGCCCAGTACCACTGAAGACCTGCCGTGGAGGGGTGCGATGCATGAAATATCTGTCGAGAGCTCAAACGTCCTCCCATTGGTGTGGAAGTTAGGAGAGGGTGTCGTCGTCGACCATGGTTTCAAAATTACGAGGTCCGTCGCCAAAAGCCCTCGTGTAGCTGAATAGTGCGATGTTAATATTCTCTCAGTCACTCCATAAAAGTGGAATGTTTTGAAACTATGTCATTTTATCTTCATTTTTTTGCCAAAAAATGCATTTAAATAATTTTTTATTATAATAATTTTTAAAACATTTTTATGTGTGTATTCTAATTCAAGTGACGCTAAACATAAAAAAAAAGAATATTAGTTTATAAGCTTTTGCAAAATCACAGTTCCGAACGTAATCAGTATATATAACCTTAAGTCCTAACATTGAATTTTTAACTTAATAAAGACCTTGTAGAATACTACTTAAAAAATTCAATTTAATATATATATATATATATATATATAAATTACAAAATATACAAAAAATAGTTATATACCTAAGATAACTATAGTCATGATAGAATAGATTTAGCCACAGAAATACGAGAGAAAATTATGGATGTTCGTTCATATGAAATCGTTTCACTCCAACACCGTTCAACCGATCACTATGAAAATTGACATGTATGTATGTATTTTTTGTGGAGAAGGTTTTGTGCTCTCCTCTTTGTTGCAACTCCCCACCAGGTGGCGCTACAGCATATCAACTTATGCACCGTCCAATCAATCGTCTAGTTGCCGACGTGGTCGCCAAAAATTATGCCTTGGCTGTATCACCAACATTTCCCTATGTTTTCATTGAATCGCCATTATAATGTAAGGAACGACATTGTTTGCAAATACAATAGAAGTCCGATACTCCGTCACGTTCGGGACCGGCTCGGTGCCGGACTACCGAAAATTCCGGTCTATCGGGCGGTAATTATAAGAACAACTAGGTTAATAATTAAACTACAAATACAGTATGCAAATACATACAACAAAGTTTATTTTACATTTCATATAATGTATGTACACGTACTGTAAAACATATTTCACTTAGATTTAAAAAAGTCACGAATGTCTTTTTGTTTTCTTGACCTTTGGCGTTTAGTATAAAATTTATTTTTAATGATATGGAAATCAATAATTTCTGAAGCACTGTAGCAAATACTAGCCTCAGCAAAAGAGGTAAACTTATTTAGTGATTCTGCAGCTTCTGCCCAGCTGATTTTTTTCCTTTTCTTCCGTTTCGGCATCTGAGTCACTATCTTCAAGATTTTGAGTAGGCTGAGGGTTTACTACAATGTTAATAATATCCTCATCGGTTAGTTCTTGTTCAACAGGCTCATTCTCGTCGATTAGAAGCCACTCCTCTCCCTCATCATCAAGCAGGTTTTTCAAGGGATTGTCAGCACTTCTAACGACATCCAAAACTTTGGTCAGAGCGTCTTGATGGTTTTCTTCCTCATCAGTCTGTAGAGTTAGGTCAGATGCAGGGTTTGCAGCTGGCCAAAGTTTTCTCCAGCATTTTTGGAGTGTTGTATTTTTTACCTGGTTCCAAGACAGTGCAATAGCATAGACGGCATCTTTTACTGTAAACTTTTTTTGAAAATCAGTCACGTCACAGTCGGCATTTAACAGGCCTTGAATAAAAGACCGTCTATAAAAGCATTTAAAATTTTGAATAACCCCTTGGTCCATGGGTTGAATCAAAGATGTTACGTTAGGTGGGAGCAGAGTAGCTACAATATTTCCAGAAACTAACTCATCTACTGGCGGGTGGGCTTTGCAATTGTCCAAAAGAAGGATGGCTTTAGTATCTTCTGATAGACCAAGGCTTTTGAAGGATTCCTTGACCTCAGGCACAAGGTGGTGAAAAAACCAGTCTTTAAAGAGGGCGGCAGTCATCCACGCATTTGATTGAGCATCGTATTGGACAGGCAAGTGTGTAACATTCTTAAAAGCCCTGGGTTTTGCAGATTTACCTATCACAAAAGGGGTCACTCGGTGGTTTCCAAACGCATTAGCACATAGCAAAACGGTTAATCTGTCTTTGTTTTTTTTAAAACCCTTGGCTGCTTTTTCTCCTCCCCCAGCTAGTGTAGATGTTGGTAAACATCGCCACAATAGCCCTGTTTCATTAGCATTGTAAATCTGTTCAGGTGTTAAATCATTATCAGCCACGATTTTCTCAAACTCGTCTTTGTATTTTTCTGCAGAGTTTTAGTTTGCTGAAAGTGTTTCTCCAGTTACATCAAGCTAATTTTTTCCGAAGAATACCGAGCGCTTCCGGATGATCCCGAACTACCCCCGAAAACTTCCGAATAGCTCTCGAGCGTTTTTATTTACTTTAAAGACACACTTTTGGAGAAAACCAAAATTTTTACAATGTTCCTGAGCGATGCCGGACTATTGGACATTCCGGACTGTTGGATGCCGGACTAATGGACTTCTACTGTATTACAATTTTAACAGAAAATAAATACAAACAGAAAGTGATATTAAAGTATTACGCATCCAGATATAAATTATTTACACAATTTTAAGCGTTCATTACACAAAATTTGTACCAATGTGTTACTTTTGCTGAGTAGAGATCAGCTTAGGAAGGTATTTTCAAAAATTTGACCCTCAAAAGTATTATGGGGCGTTATAAATGTAAAAAAAAACATACTTCTTTTTATCGGCTATTAGATCTACAGACTTAAAATTTAACATATATGTTTTTTTTTTGTTCAGCTGAGATATGTAAAAGTCCTTTTTGTTTAACTTGCAATTCACGTAAAATTAACTTATTAAAAAAATTTCTTTATTCTTCAATCTGTATTGTTTAATTTTTCAATTCACCCTAGCGAAGAAAGGGTGTAACAGATAGTATGACCTAAGATTACATTAATTTAATATGTTTTTGAGCGTTAAAACATTTCTCGCCTTCAATTTTTCAGACATCCAGTGATTTTTTCTATTCCATAATACAAAGCATTTTTATTACATACTATTAAAGTTGAATCGACAAAATTGACATGTGCAATAATTTTATATGATTGACATCATTATCTCACAAGGTAAATTATTAAAATACTATTTTCTACGGCAATTCATTGTTTTCACACTTCTGTTTGCTAATACTAGGGTTGTTTTGGAGTCACACAACTGGCTTACTGGCACAAACATCGTAATTTAGAACTAAGACAGAAAAAAAAAATTGCAACGCAAAAAAGTATAATGAAATTCAAATTACACTCCCTTGATTTTTTTAAGAAAAATATGTATATTACAAACTATATTATCCATAAAAAATTTCAAAACTCGTGTTTTTATTATTTAACACCAAAACATTTTCTACACAACAGTTGAATAAATGTTAATGATAATACTAATTTCTAGCAGCAGTTAACACCACAGAATTGGATCAATAACAAGTATTTGTTTTCCAAAAACATAAATCAAACTTTATTTTTTCTCTCAAAACATAGCAATAATTTTCCACACATGCAACCATGACGGATTCATTTTCAAATGAGTGTTTATATCTTCTAAAGCTTCCTCTGCACACCCTCCACAGTCATTCTCTCCGTATCTTTTAAAACAATCTCCTGCAAAACGAGTACTTTCAGATGTGGCACCTTTTTAACTAATAACAAGTCACAGCACCGTAATAAAAAGGTGGCATAAGGAAAGGGGAAGGGTTTTCCACAGAAAGACTAAAAAAGAAAAAAAAATAGGGGTGTAGATGAGTTTTTCGTAGAAATCGTTACAATTGCAGAAAAACAAAAAAATACATATGAGAGAGAAAAAAAACAAATCTCGGAAAGGAAGTGTGAGGAGAATTCAAGCATGACCGTTGTAAATACCACTGACAAAGCTCCCCTTCCCCCTTTTTTTCTCTTTTTGTCTTCTTCTTTTAGTGTTTTGTACTCGAAAATTACTAAGTAAGTGCACGTTTCAACTCTGTATCGGTGATGCCGAGCTTCTTTTTTTCTTTAGTTCTCTTTTTACAGTTGTGAAAGAAAAGATTGAGGGGGGGGGGGTGATCTACCTGTGTGTATGAATCTGTAAAACGTAAAATGCTATGTTTGTTTCAAGGGAGTGGAGTTGGTGTCCTTTTGAACTCTTCAACGGACGTTTCTTTGGAAAACAAAAGTAGAAAAAATCTATAGCTAAATTAAATTTAAAAAGAGTAATTCAGATTTAAAAAGAATGTGTTGTCTTCTGTGATTCAAAAGCGGTAATTTTTGCTGTAAACTCAAATTCTACTCTTGCCTCTAACATTCTTTACTGTAAAAAGCTGCTGACGAGTCTGTCTGAGTACTCTAAGCAAATTGTTTTGCAGTGGATCCCTGGACACTATAGTATAACTGGTAATGAGTTTGCGGACTACCTAGCAAAGAAAGGTGCTTCCATTCAACAAACAACAAGGAAAACTTTTACCAGTACCAAGTGTATTATTAAAAAAAAAGACGAAAGATCAATTCAATACACAGAGAGAAATTCCTATAAGATCTGGTGGCATAATCTTAAAGATCTTCCCATGTGGTCAAGACGTAAAGCAGTTGCCGAGTTTCGTCTGGCTACTGGACACGACTGTATCCTCAAACATCTTCACCGAATTCATGTTGCACAGGCCCCTTTCTGCACGCTCTGGGATATTTGTGAGGACATGGTTGCTGTCCACAATCGCCACTGCCCAGCACTAAAGGGCTTCTCTTTAAGCGATCTTTATTAGCAAGCTGGGTGACTTTTTGGGTTCATAGACTTTTTTTGCCACGTTTTTATTTCCTACTTTGTTTGTTTTGTCTGTTTGTGTTCCTACCCTCTTGTGGTGTAGTGATCTTTTGCAACCCGGTCATTGGAAATTTAAAAAAATTTTTAAAGAATTGTAGGTATGTGTTTATGTTTCGCGATTGTGGGTACACATAATAAATATACTATAAATAAGAATATTCCTAAAAAAAAATATTAAGTGTAGTGTTCAGGGTGAAATTCTGTTACTCGATAAAATATAAGGGGTGACAGCTTTACTTGTTCTTCACCTAAAGATTAATTCAAAGACAGATCCAATCGGTTACCTGAAAATTAATGCCGAGCAACGGCAAGTTTCTAAGGGTAACTAACACGTTGGGCGCCAAATTCTAAGGGTCAATGAGTAATAAAGAGACACGCGGGGAATGGGTCCTTAATTAAGTCCACTAGTTAATTAAAACCCATTCATTAAGCAAAATAAATAATTTACAGATATAACTAGAAGACAAACAATTAGAATAGAATTGAAAGGATCGGAGCTACATTCTCCAATGTCCTTACAGTACCGAAGCTTGGTAATCACTGACTATTGTACTACCCGCTAGAGCGCGCGGAAGTCTTTCTGTATATTAATATGGGAGGAGTCTAAGCAAAGAGTGGTGGTTATAAGAGTACTTTTTAAATGAAGAAATGACATGATTTGTGATTTGCGCTTTTTTAAAAAATATAATATCAAAAATTATGACCATATATATATATATATATATATAATATATATATGTCGGACCCCAGGCCCGCTGTTAGAATAAGGAGAGCAACATCTTTATTGTTCTTCAAACCTTTTAATTCCAACATGGCGGCCCTTTGGCACGCAACTGTGTTGAATAAAAGATCTTTATTTAGCTAGAAGAAGAAGAATTTATTAATTTTATGATTAATTGCTGACTGTTTTCTGTTCATTTCTGTTTTATTAGGAGATTTTTTTAAAAAATATACTTTTATGCTCCAAACTTCAGATCAATGTTAATACTTCATGTGTATACTCTTGTTTAAGATTATTCAAATCCACAAATATTAAAATTAGCAACAATTGGTGATTGAATCAATGAATATGAAAGTCCAGTAAAGAAGAATGGTAACTATAGTAACGCAATTGAAGAATAAGTCCCAGAGTAGATTTCTCTAAGAGGTGCAAGAGATGATATAAAATTTACTTTGTTTAAATTTCCTTTTCAAAAATACTGAATTATTTTCTGTAAAAAATTATTGTACGTTCGTTTTTATTTATTAGAATAATAATCAAATTTATTTTTACATGCAATACTCGTATAAAAGTACAGTGTTCTTTTTCATTAATTATTAAAGTATAACAATAGGATAATTTTTAAATTAAGCCAACACAAAATGTTTGCTAATATAAAAATTAAAAGTATGTGAGAGAGAGAGATACTAGTAGATACCCTTAGAACGAGCGAAAGATTGAAAGAGATCAACTTTGCTGATAATCTTTATTTTTGAAGTCTCATAAGACAATAATCAATAATCACAATGATCCTTTTTTATTACATTTTCTAGAATTATTCAAGTTTAAAGACATAAATTTTTTAAAGAACTTTATTCAAACGAAAACGAAATGCCTTTAAGAAAATCGTTAGTGTTTTTAATAAAAACGTGAATTTCTTTTAGGAAATTTTCCTTAAAACATAAAAAAGTAATTTCATTGCCCATTTTTTTACGAAAACGTGGCAATTTATTTCCTTTGAGAAGTTTAAAAATGTATGCAAAAACAATAAGAAAAACAACAACAATTATGTATTCTTTTTCCTTCATAAATTAATGATTTATAACATACTTTAAATAAAATTATGTTTTGAACAAAAAAGGTTTTTTTTTATTTTAGAAACCTTGAATAATCCAAAAGTCTTTGAAATCTATCACGTGGAAAACAACATTAAGAATACAATTTTAAGGTAAGAATTTTTATTTCCTACACTTATTACATTATTAGGTTTCGGCATTATTAGTTGTGCCATCAGGGAACAAAATATAAATATTGGAGGAGAGTTTGATATAAATTATATAAGTGTTCCTAATTGATAGGATGGGATATACATAATTATATTTTAAATACCTACAATAATTAGCAAAAATTTTCTAAAGTTAATGCAGACTTTTCTGATAAACCTGTTTTCGCCACATGCCTCGGAACGTACTTCAAGATAGAAATCATGTCGCAGTTTTAAAATAAATTCGTATCATTATGAAATGTACATTGATTTACTGTACTAAATCTTGAAAATGTAAACATGTTTCATAGAAACTCATTTTTTCGCCACCATAACAAGTAGTACAATTAATTTAGGTTTCAAGAAATATATGTGGAGTTGTGGGTGCAAATACTTAATCTCTATCTGTCTTTTCATACATGTTTTCTCAGGGGAAATAACAATTAATTTGCATGCAATTAATAAAAATGGATATGTATAGCATATTATATATATGTGCCTCCATATAATACAATATTTTTAACTCAGTCGATATTGTGATGTAATGAATAGAAAGCGCCACCTTTCGGTGTGAGACTCAGTTATCTCGTGGGGGTAAATTACAGTTATTATTGAATTGAATTACATTAACATTAAATTTTTAAAAATTATCTCAAATTATAATGTTATGATAATTTTATTTATATTTTTTTTGTTATTTGTACATACATTCCGTCACTTATTCTTCGTAAATGCTTCCTTTTTTCTTAGAAACAGTTTGAATAATTTTTTTGTAATATTAGGTGCAAATATCTCTAATATTTTATCATCTTGTATAGTTATTTTTACAGTCAAAAATGATTATTAATTACAAATCATTATACTCCTATTATTTTATCATGTTAAAAACCATGTGTTAACAAGATTTACTTTTTAATTCGAACGTTTGTAATTGATTGTAAAATGTCGGTTCCCCCGATAAATAATAATATCACGTGACCTATTCTCGAGCTTAAAATAGTCACGAAAATAGCTGCAAACTAAATCTTTTTTCTATGAAAAAAAAGGTGGATTCAATTAGATATAATGAACAAAAATACCCAGAGATTTAAGAGTAGAAAAAAAATGTGGTATATATTTTTTTATTTCCAATCTGAGAGTGACCACTACATGAACCAAAAAAAAGGAAAACACGTTTCAGTGATCACTAAAAAGCCACAATCCATATCTATCTCTCGGAAATCTCATAAGCGAGTTTTTTTTCACCCAACGACAGACAGCCACGTACAAAAAAAAGAAAGAAAAAAATTATCTTTTATAAGTGACAAGGCCTTGTCGATTTTTCACCTTTTTTTTTCTTCTTCTTTTTCTTTATATAAATATCTGCGTAGATGACACTGGTAATTTTTTTCCAATTGTGCTAAAGATACCCAGCTTTAGTTTTTTTCTTCTGGTTTCTATATCAGTTAGATATAATACAATTATTTTAATTAATTTAGTAATGTTTGTCGAATTGATTTTAAATTCAGAAGCAAACATTGCTAATAAATAAATATTTCATTCAAATAAAAAAAAATATGTTCAAACAAATTACACTAAAATGTACCTACAGATAGTTAATCTTTAATTTGAGAAATCGTATATATATAACAACTAATAACAAAATAATAATTAAAATTAATTGCGAACATAAGAGAATATATAACAATTAATTTAAATCAAATGAAATTAAATTTAGAATCTAGTAAATTAAATAGTCAACTAAAAATATGGCCCGAAGTATAACTGAAGAGAGGATGTTTTAGCTATACTTTATTATAATTATTACTTTGCTACATTACTATACAATGTTGTGCTTAAATCATCAGTTCGAAATAATTAATGAAGCAGTCAAAGCAATGAAATTAATTCACGTCCTATTGAAAAATTAACTGTGTAATTTTTTAACGCTAAAACAATATAGATGTTAGAGTAAAAGTGAAAAATCACTATGCACGGAAAATACATTATTATTGAAAAGATATAGTATTTCTTAGTTTACTTTTACCAGAAATAATTTGTGGTCGCGGAAATTGAGTGCTCAGGTCAGTGGCGTAACGGAGAACATTTGGGCCCCCCTGCAGAGTCATGTTTTGGGCCCCCAAGTTGGATTTTACAAAGGGTGGGTACTTGGCGGCAATCAATCTTTGGGCCCCCTAGACCCTGCCCCACCCCCGCGATACGGGGGTGTACGTTACGCCACTGGCTCGGGCTCATGAACTTGTAGTCGAATAGTAGATTCGAAACCTAATATGACTGATGACCAGTGGCGTAATGTAAACCCTCGCAATCCCCGCATTGCGGGGGCCCAAATCCTAACTGACGCCAAGTATATACCCTTTGTAAGATCCGGCTTGGGGCCCAAAACCAGACTTTGTAGTTTTGCCCTAATCATTTCCGTTACGCCACTGTTGATGACCACCATGAAGAGGGGCTGAAAACGAGAATGAGAGTTATATTTACGCCGCACTGAAAAGCTACAGGAGGATTATTGAAGACAAACCTCGTAATTTTGAACCATGGTCAAATGACGAGGACAACACCTGAGCTAGCACCACCCTCTCCTAACTTCCACCCAACACCAACGGAAGGACGTTTGAGCCTCGACATATTCAACATGCATCGGTCTCCTCTGCATGATGGGTCTTCAGTGGTACTAGGCTCGAACTCTACGGTACTAGGCCTCTGTTTGAAAATTTAAGGACCTTAAAAAGTTCCCAGATATTGTTTCTTGGCATTCGGCCTACCTAATATGTCTCTGTTTCATTAACTGGGGGGGGGGAGCACAGATGTCGAGATAATATAGTTCGACACAGACACGTATATACATAATATTAAATTTTATACTGAATTACTGTAAATCTTACTTAAAATATAAAGTTAAATACTATATAGAAGTATAATAAGACAGATAGGCATAAATATATAACCACAGTAATATATTAGCAAACCTCTTAGAAAGATTGTAGGGTTAAACATATTATTTCCCATGGTCAAAGGTTTCTCAAGGCCTCGCCCAAATTTTCCCATATTTGTCTTTATCAGTGGGTGGAAAAAGAATAAAAAATATAGCATATATAAAATAGGTACTTACGTATTATCGCAACCTATTGGCGACATTTTATGAAGCGAAGCACATGGTTGCCAATTCAGCGCGTACGACACAATAGGAAAGCAGGGTTGCCAACTTGGCGAGTTATTAATAGAGTTGGCGATTGTTACGCTAATACGCAAATACCGTAAAATATTTGTAAGAATATAAATAATTTATCTGCGTGTGTGTGCAGAAGGGGGGTGAGAGAATTCGTCTCTTCGGTTAATTTTCGACTGTTCATAATCAGTTAATCAGAATTTCAACAATACAGTAATAAATAAATTGTTATTTTTAGCGAAAAAACTTATCTTTTCATGCTTTTTAATTAAATAAATGCAACAAAAAGTAGGTTTCAACTTGAAGTATGCAAATGAAATTAATACTTGTGGAAAAAAATAAATTCCAGTTCCAACTCAAATGTGATAGATATATTAAGATTATATTTAAATCAGACTCGATGCATTTTTAGTTAAGTTTAGCATCATTTGCTATACATGAAAAGAGCAAAAACATCTCTAGTCACAGCGAATCCTATCTCTTCGTTCAATACGCTTTTGTAAGAAATCTATATTACAATACTAAAGGGGGGGAGGGGGGGGGTTCACTTCGTATCTTTATTTACAGTGAAAATTGGTTCTTTTACACGAAGCTGAGGGGAATGAAATATGTTTTCGTGTTAAAAGAATTTCATGTCAAAGGATATTCAAAAGAAATCATATAATCAACAAATTTAAGTTTATTAGAGTATATTTTATTCACATAGATATTATGTAGTATATATACATGTATTAATAAAAACCAATGGAACAAAAATATTCACAATGAAATTTAATGCAAAATTTTCAGGAGCTTGAAAAACAATTATTCATTGACTTTTTGGAAAATAATCTGATATTTTTCTTTGTATTGTCTTTTTTAGCATTAAATTGCCAACAAGTTGTTAAAAGTCGTCCATTTTGTTGTTCATTTCACCATTGGAATGGGCGTCTAAATAACTGCTCATAATTTTCATGGTGTTCCTCATTTCGTGTAGCTTGGGGTAAGAAGCTGCATTATTCATTTCATTTTTATCGTCAGTATCTGCATCAATGATATTTTTTTTTTTTTTTGCTTTGAACAAAATCCAAATTGTCTTTGTCTGCTAAAATTGGGACTCTGTACATACATTATCAATATTTACTGCAACTAATTCTTCCGATCATGAACTAGCGTGCCTGGTGATTTCCGTATTTTGTTCATTTCCAGAAGGAAAATCAGTTCAAGTTAAACGATTTTCGTTTCGTATTTCGAGAAAAAATACATGAAAATGCATAGTAGTTTGTTGGAACCGTTGTATTATTTCGTGTTAACCGATATTTCGTCTTAAGCATTTTCGCGTTAAACGTATTTTACAGTGTTTCAGTAAGCTTAAGGTATCCGACTGGTCGCGACAACTTTTTTTTTTTTAAAAAAGAAGATATGAGGATTTTTTTTGTTGTTATTTTTATATTTGTTTAGTGCATTTTAAGAAAAATGTGCTAAAATTAAGAAGAGGAAAAGAAATTATTATTACTAAAATGGGAAAAAATAGGTAAAAATTGACAAAAAATAACATAAACGCGGCCCATTATGCACCAAAGGTTTATGAACAAATTTTCAATTTTTTCAATCTCTAAAGTGTTGCTATATTATTCGATTTTGAAATGACCTTCAGGATAAGAGATATTTTCTTTTCTACAAAAACTAGAGCACCTTATCTCGGTTACTATATGAAAATGCTTAAAAAGACACTGATTATATTCACATAAGGGACTGTAAATTTTGTAATAAAACAGTGATTGATAAATATGAAGGTTAAAACAATTCTACTGTTATACAAAACTTACAGAAAAAATTTCAGTTAATTATGTTCAAAACTCTTTTAGCAATCGCTGACACACCGTTTGATTATTTTCAAAAA